>JAVQJG010139013.1:0-32217 GCA_036024015.1 Craterocephalus amniculus
AAATAATTGAGATCAATCACTCATTATATTGCTTTATATCGTTTCATATCGATCGGATCATCCCAGATCGAATCGAAGTCATATCATGACTGAATTTGAGATATCGGCAAACATCGAATCGCTGTATCACTATATCGATATAATATCGTATCGTGATCAAACCAGTGATTCCCACCCCTAATGCTCATTCAGTAGGAGGAAGACAGTGAAATAAACTTCACAAAAAAACTTCACATTTTATGTGTGTTCTGACATCACACAAAAAAGCGAATATCCCTAACTGTGAGTTTTGTATTTTAATTATCATGATTTTTTGAATTTATCTTTAAAGGGGTAAAACCCAGGGTCCTGTGATCTAGCATGAGAGAATGCAGCTACAGCATTTTTGCTTTTGTTTCTGTCTTCTCTGGTTTTTAACCTGTGATGATTTACTATAAAAGTATTGCTTCTACATTTGATAATTGAACAGCAAGTTTAAACATATTTAAAAGGAAAAACATAGGACTGATATTCAAATCCAAACACGTTTTCTTATTCTGTAATCCTGTTTAGTGCTATGTCAACTCCAAAATGTAAGATATTTTGAGCCTCACAGTTTCATTACTCCCAGTTGTTTAATTATATTAATTAATTAATTTATTTTCCCTTCCCACGGTTTGATTTCATTTTCAAGATTTTAATCGTCCACTGTGATTACAAATAGCACACTAAAAAGTAAAATAAGATTGTTTGCATTGAACTAGAAATGCCACAAGATGTACAAAGACTTGCAAAATGAGGGGTGCTGAAATAGCTTATGGGCTACCCTTGGACTCTTGCATTGATGAAAAATCTTATATCTAGCTCATATTTCCAATCTATCACTGGCCTCTTAACTAACCGCCCATCATCAACAGGATAATGCTGTTGAGGTCTGTGGTAAGACGCCTTGTAGTCAGCCCACGCAGACCTCAGTCCGAGAATAGACCGAGTCCCACAGCCGCCCTTTGCCCCGAAGACTGGCTGCGCCATGCAAATAGTCTTTCCTTCTCAAACATGTCACTTTAACTCAGGTTCAGTATCAGATGATCCCTGCCGAAGCCTCAGGCACCAGTGTCACAGCAACTCCTTCATAATAAGTTTATTTGTGATTTATACCGCCTGGCGTGAGTCACGACATGACCCACGCCGTGCAAGCCGGCTCCAGGAGGGGATCTTTATCATAACGGTGGAACTACCACACTCCACGTTTTTGTCTCTTTTTAAAGTTTCTCAGGTTATAGCTGCTAAAGTTGGGGCATTTTTCAAAAGTATAAACACTGAGATACCCCCCCCCCCCCCTTTTTGTGCATGTTGAAGTGGAAACATATATTTCTAAAATAAGAAGTTAAAGACGACAAAACATTCAAGCAGACCACGCTTTGTGGCTTACCTGTTCTAAACGCGGTCCATCAGATTCCAGATTGCCAGAGCCGAGCAACCTCAATCGATCACAAGATGGCGCAATGAAAGAATTTGTCTGCTGTCCGTGGTGCTGAAAACATCCACCACCCCCTTCTTATGTAGTTTATAAGCAGGGGGCTCAATTCAATCAAAGGGAATCCAGTGATGTATAGACCTTTCTACTCATTTTTTTTTCTTTTTTTAGCTTTGTTAACTTGCAGTTACACTGAGCTTTCACGCGATCTAAGTCGTAAATCAACATGCCTTATGTCATGTTAACAAATAAATGACATTTAGATGCCAGTTGACACATTTCTAATGAGATTAAGCCTATTAATTGCGCACAACTTATTCACTGTAACATATAAACGCAGCTAGGGGCTAGTGGATTTTTTTTCCTTTATCATGTTCTTGTGTCATCACCTAACATTTTCCCACAACAAGCTAAAATATTCAAATCGTATTTTTCTTATTACGAAGCCTATGTGACAGTGATGGAAGTAGTGTTTCCTTGTAGGTCTTAGCCTGAAGATGCAGATTTTAAGGCTTAAGGCAGAAAAAAAAAGGAAAATGAGAGTTTTGTGGCAGGGAGAGGGTGTAGGTGTGTGTGTGTGTGTGTGTGTGTGTGTTTGTGTGTGTGCGTGTGTGTGTGTGTGTGTGTGTGGGGGGGGTATGGGGTTCTTTCATTTTCACGTTTGGAGTTGAGCAAGCGAGAGGGAGAGACAGAGACAGACAACTCAAGTAATACCGACGGAGACCACGCGCTACAGAAGACAGGTGGAGGCACGAGACATGTCTGTAGGATTCAGGTAAGTTTTTCATGCAACAGCCGCAGAACAAGCAGTTTAAACCGTGAACGGGGCAGACGGGACACTTAGGTATTTAGAGATTTGAGGTATCAATGACAACAGATTATCCTTTATTCTCTTGTGCGCTTATTGTTTATTTTTATTCATATGATTATTCATGTGATTATAATTTAATTTCTTTAACACGGCTGCAATTATAAAGCGATAGCTGCCTGGCTGCACGACACATAGTAAGAAAAATGCGCGACGTGGTTGATTAAGAACAAAACCAGTCGAGGGTATTTTTGTTCCATTTTCTCATGTGTAATTCAAAAAGGTATCGAAAGCGGATTTTTTTTTCCTCCCGCCATTTACTGGCTTCTTTTGAGATTAACTGTGTCAAATCGTGGTCAAGATTGTGAAGGGATGGCGAGTCCAGTCAACGTCCCAAAAGACGTCCTTGTAACGTGTTTGGAAAGCGCGCTGTCCGCGGTGCTGAAATCAGGTTTCTGTCTGATTTTCTCAATGGACCTCCGGGACACATTATGCACAATAAACGTGGTATGTAGTCATAATTTGAGCTACAACAACACTAAATTGCTTGATCATTTCAACGTTTGACTACACATGATTGAACCTCTGATTAGTAGGGTGTGGGTGAAGTGCTTTACTCAAAGGCACCCAGGCAGTAGAGAGACGTGAGAATGTAGGATTGTGAAATAGGGCGTTGATTGAAAAGAGCATGCTGCTTAGTTAACTTTAGATAGCCTTTATGAACCTTTGGCACATCTGGGCTCTTTCTTCCTGCCCTCCACATCTCAGCTGTGTCTTATTTGCCCTGCAGGTCCGCGTGGAAATACCCCAGGTGTCGTGTTCGCAGGTCATGGCTGGGATAAACGTGGAAGCACTGGCAGACAGCAGATAATATGCCTGCACTGTTGGCACGGCTCACGCGATGTGGCACAATATGACACGCGTAAAGATGGGTCTCGTGGCTCTCCTGTGTCTCTCCACATGTCTCTCTCACGTTCCCGTGCTCTCCCACAGCAGCAACATCTATGAGCGTTCGGTGGTCCCTCGCGCCGTGTCGCGCTCTGTGGCCCGTATGGACGGAGACGTCATCATCGGCGCACTATTTTCCGTGCACCACCAGCCGTCTGCCGAGAAAGTGGCCGAGCGGAAGTGCGGGGACGTCCGAGAGCAGTACGGCATCCAAAGGGTGGAGGCCATGTTCCACACTCTCGACCGGATCAACTCCGACCCAAACCTCCTGCCCAACATCAGCCTTGGCTGTGAGATCCGGGACTCCTGCTGGCACTCCTCTGTTGCCCTGGAGCAGAGCATTGAGTTCATCAGGGACTCCCTCATTTCCATCCGAGATGATAAGGACGGGTCCAAATGGTGCATCGACGGAACCCCATCTAATCAGCCGCCACCTTCCAAGAAGCCCATTGCCGGAGTGATTGGACCCGGATCAAGCTCTGTGGCTATTCAGGTGCAAAACCTGTTACAGCTTTTTAATATCCCCCAAATTGCCTACTCTGCCACCAGCATCGATCTGAGTGACAAGACTTTGTTCAAGTACTTCCTGAGAGTCGTTCCTTCAGACACCCTCCAGGCCAGGGCCATGTTGGACATTGTCAAGCGATACAACTGGACCTACGTTTCTGCAGTCCACACTGAGGGTGAGAGCCCATCACTAACCCCCAACTCCCCCACTCCCGCCCCAAACTTTAAAATCACTTTAATTGTACAGCTGTATCAGCCCTTATGTTTTATTTTAGTGAACAAATAGTGAATCTTGAGTGACCCAGTTACTTGTCATGGTATTTTAAATCAACCAATGCAGCTAAGTTATACTGTTATTAAGAGTGACACATAGCCTATTAGCCCTTATATTTATAAAAAGGGCTACCACTGATCCAGGATCACATGCTGCCAAGACTTAAGAGATTCTTGGTGAAAATTAACATTAATCCAAATACTCATTTTTATTTGATATTTAATAATGCAAACAATGTGAAGTTATTGTTCAAACCCTTTTTTCTACATTATCCAGTTGATATCTCAGTGTGTCACAGCTCTTCAGAGCAATTGTGAGAGAATAAATGCTTAAATATTTAGTCAGTACCCATACTGTTATATTATATCACCACTTTGACACTTGATATAAGTCAGTATTTGGAAGCGAAATGTTAGTTTCTTGGCTATGTTAAGGCAATTTCTGTGATAAGTTTCAAAAGTCTACTGAAACATGAGGGACCATTTTAGCATTAAAATGATTGTGTTCATTGTAAGGTTCAATAAATTCCATGCTTAAGTGAAGAGGGCAAGGCAAAAATACATTACTGATAGATATTTTGCACTATTTCTTTTAAACCAGTATCATATTTCTGCTCCTAAAAACCTCTGGAATATGGTATTCCACATCACAGTTATTTGACTTTCTTTTTGAGAACTTTTCCTCTTATTTCTGTGGCTGAGTAGCGCGGCAGTGCATTACAGTGGAGACATGGAGATAAAAAGGGAGAGACAGGTTGGGTAGACAAAGTAATTACTGTGAAATGAATTATGTCCACGGCTTTTTATTAAAGTCTTGGTGAAACACAGTCAGTGATGTGCACCCAAATTATGACTGACAGGCTACATTACCCAGGATCCCCCCCTGAGGAACTGCAGACTCATGGGGAGTGTAAAACATCTTTGGAAAGTCTTATTATAGTCATTTGCAGGAGAGGGCTCTGACACAGGTTACCATCAGATAAATGAAGAGGGAGTGTGGGAAGTGTAGTACCTGGAGGCATAACTAGGTGGCGTCAACTGTCTGACCTTCCTCTGGGACTGCAGTCATAATTTAGAAGTAATGGGGGTGCAGTCTGGGGAGGGGAAACTGGGTTGAAGCAACATCACCAGTTCAGTTAGTTGCAATATCAGCTCAAAAAGTTGCATTCTTTGCAAATAATGAAGCTCGGTATAATATGCCTCTGTTTTTTTATTCCTATAAACTGAAAAAGTTTGGTAAGACACGATTGTATTGAAGCTTAGAATCACAGTATATGTTTCTGAGTGAAATTCGGCATCATAATTAACCTAATGTAGACTTTATTTCCAGCTAGTCGCTTGTTAATCCCCCTTGTTTGTCTTCTATCTTTAGTTATCTCTGATTTTGTGGTCACGACTGGGGTTTTTACTCTCCACCACTCCAGACAAGTTATAAATGTAGCTTGTTGCCCATAGCAACAGCTAGGGCTGTGAAATTGCATTAATTACCTGTCTTGATTATCGTCTCTGTGGCGAGAATGCTCGGAGTGTGTTTTTGGTGGTCGTTGTCAAAGGAGGTGTCAACTAATGCACCGCCACCCACCCGTCTCACAGCCTAGATGGGAAGTAGAATAATTGGATATCATTATTTCCATTTACCAGAGGGCGAATGAAATGATGCAACTGAAAATATTATCAAAGGACTATTGGAAAACTGACACATAGGGCCATTGTGTGCCTGAGTAAATACATTACAGTGATATCTATTTTAGCTGCCATACTTCCATCTCCATAAAGCGGCAGCATGTGCAGACAGTATTTTCTCCTCATTTATAAGAGCGGTGTGGCACAGAGTGCACAGAGGAGCATCATGGCAACCCTGCAGTGTTTTCAGATTTTTACAGTGAGGCGTTTCAGATTTCCTTCTGACAACATGCACATTCAAATACAAATACCATGTTCCAGCTCACATAATTGGATTGTCTGTGATCCACCTCTCAGGCTGAGGACCTGTGGGTTTTTTCTCAACAATCCAGATTATGACACATTAGTCAAGCACTGCAAGTCCAAGTAGGGACACAGATCATTTAGGCTCACACTGCTTTACACTGCTCACCACTGGGGCTGTGTGGAGTAAAAAATGGAAAAGCCATTTTACGACTTTCGGTGGTGATTGCAATCAGTAACCAGCAGACTGTGACACTCATTATGAGTGGATCAGAGCTTCACTTCTGTCAAGGTTTGATGTAGTGGGCGACGGCTGAAGGGTGTGCTTTGATTGTCCATTTGTAAAATAATTAGATATGTACGGTTGATAGCAATTACTTACACAATTTAGCAATGTCAGTACATGTTCTTTTTCTTTAATAACAAGGCATGTAATGCAGTGTTGCCACTAACGGATCGTGACTGATTCATAAACACCCCATGAATGAAATTTAGAAACAGATTTCACAAGAAAAATGTTTTATGAGTTTAAACTCAGTGATAACAAAGTGTTCACCTTCTCAATTCCCCTTTTTTCTCACACTCCGTGTGCTTCATCACGTTTAGGAAACTACGGGGAGAGTGGCATGGAGGCCTTCAAGGAGCTGGCCTCTCAAGAAGGCCTGTGCATCGCCCACTCGGACAAGATCTACAGCAACGCAGGCGAGAAACACTTTGATCGCCTTTTGAGGAAATTACGGGAACGTCTCCCCAAAGCTCGCGTGGTGGTGTGCTTCTGTGAAGGCATGACCGTCCGCGGTCTCCTGATGGCTATGAGGCGACTTGGCGTGTTTGGGGAATTCCTCCTTATTGGCAGGTATGGACAAGCATGAGTGTGTGGGCATTTTTTTTTTTTTTTTACCCTTTAATTCACAGTTCATAGCATCTTCTTGAATGGCAAGGCCTCGGTTAACAGGCCTGGAGACTGTGAGATGATGTGTTGTCTTCCTGAGGTGCATGTCGCCAAGGCAACCAAGTAGAATTAGACCACATACCAACAGCACTGAATAGAAATGTTCTTCAGCAATGAATAATTGGTATTTCTGTCACAGACACACGGCTAGAGAGGGAATCAATGCTGCTAGTCCGTTCTCTACCTGTTTGTGCTGTTCTTCTTTTTAAACCTTAGACTGTCTTCTCACACATAGCAATCAGATATTTTCCTGGGCACATCTGTTTGTACACATTAGGATATTATCAAATAAATTAAAACCAATAATTCCCCACTTTTAATGATTATCCCTCCTTATAAGAAATTCACTTAATCTCTTTCTCTGTTTATTTTCCTCTTGCCTCCTTTCTCTGTTTGTTTGTCAGTGCGGGGTGACTGGGAGCTTTTTCTTTAATCTTGGTCATAAGAAATTGAACAATGACAGTTGTTACACACATGAAAAGCATCATAGTACTCAACAAAACAATCTGCTTGGAACATTTCCGGATGTCAAAATAAGTTCCAGCACAGTCTAGGTTACTTATATATTCATTCATGCAGCATCGTTCCATCATCGCTCCAGCGAGGGTGGAGGATTTTGGCACCTGTCTGTTGTAGGTTAGTTGGTAGCTTTGTCTTACAAGATGGTGGCATTACAAAGTCAGCATAATATGACCAAAGTTTGCTGCCAGAGCAGGAAGTTTTCACTGAAGATGTGTTAAATTGCATGACAATGATTCAAATCCTGAGAGAAAAATCGCATTGTAAATTTTTTATTGTTATCGTACAGAATGTTATAGCACATTAAGGTTTTTCTCTTTTTAACAGTTTAAACTTGCATTGTTAATCATTAAAAAAGCTATATGAACCTTATCTGTTCTGTGAAAATAAAGTCAAATTAACATTGAAACATATTTTCTGATTCACCCTTTGGAGAGCTCTTTCTCATATTTCAGAATAATTTAATAATTTGTTTACACTGATAAGATGCCCTGTCTAGTTTCCTAGTAACACATTTCACATAATTTACCAAAATGACAGCTTGGATGTGAACATTTCTTTCAGTTTAGTGATCCTCATTAATTTGGAGAAGTTTGTGATGCTTTATTAAAAGCAACATGTCATATTTGGACACATTGGTGAGGTAAGATACATACGGTCTGATGTCCTGCTTCAGAAGCACATGAACTTTTGCAACGGGACTCTTCTGCTCAGTCATGGCTAGTGACTATTTCATTCTAATTCCTCTTCTTTTCTCTAGAGATGCTTAAAACAATGCAGGAATAATTTCTTTGTGTGCTACAGTAAATGTTCCAAGATTTTCGACACAATATGTATCTCACCCCTCTTTACTTTCACCTGTTGTTGTGTATGTTGAGTGAAAATGAAAGCACATTTCTGCACTCTTAGATTTCTTATAAGAGCAGATGACAATTTATTGTGGCCCAACACACCCTGCTAAAGGAAGGTGGTTATAATATGGCCACATGATCTCCAACTGTAGATTTCTTTGGTGCCTCCACATGAGTTATCCTGTATCACTGCTGTCTAACTGTGACTGATTCACCAAAAATGCAAACTAATGTCAGATGAGAGCAGGCTGTATGGCTTTACCTTGCTAGTCCACTGGATAGTCATAACATTCATAGGCTTTGTATTTCTAGAGGATTCCATCCTGCCAAGCTCTCTGAGAGTGTATGGCTCAACAGCATAACTTTGGACCAGTCAGGATACTGGGCTATACTGGCAGATAGGTGGAGTTTTGGTTTGAAAACATTCAATAAGAAGTTAAATTCTGACCGGCTGTATTTGGTAGACATAATTATTGATTTTATTGAAATTCTTCCATTCACTTTATGAGTATTTCTCAAAAGTGCCACCTTCTTCCAAAAAGTCTTAAGGGGAGCTTCTTACACTGTTCATGTAATACACGATTTAAAATATACATGTGACTGCAAAGATGATTCCTACCTGTCCATTAAAGAAGGAAAAAAAATCAGCTGTCATTGAAATGAGCTGAAACGGACAAAAGTAATAATATAAAAAATATTATGAAAACCATGACATTGTTTCTGAAACATGATTAAATAGAAATCATTTTAAAAAACAAGCAAAAAATATTTAAATATTATTATAATAATATTTTGTTGAACGATCTGTCAACTAGACAATCAGTGCAATCAGGTTTTTTCTATAACTCTCTCAATCAGACTTCTACCCATTGGCAGATATTTTGGCCCACTGCTCATCAGCAAAGTACTCTCATTTTTATTAGTTTTGTAAATCAAATAAATAAAAGAAAGTCTTATTACACTTAATTATAATTTAGTGAATTTATATGTATTCTTACTTTTTTCAGTCTCCAGTTATTTGAATTGCTATTAAGAATTTTGCTGTATGGGAGGCTATGAATAACTTTGCAATCAGGTGTAAGGTCCTCAAATAGTTACTATTGAATAGTTGACTGAACTGGACAAGAACTCATGTATGTTGTCAGAGGCTTGTCAGAAAACATTTGAACCATTTACTTCCAAAATGACAAAATTCTATGCATCTGTCAGCTGTGGAGCTGATGGGCGAAAAAGATGTAATGCAGAAAACACAAGGTTCATGATCTCACTTGCCAAATATAACTTTCCTGCGTGGAGCTGCACACACTTGGAAATTCACTGATCTGATTGACACAGTTCATGTTGGGTGGAGTTAAAGCCTGTCACTGTTTTTATCTTGGAGGAAACCTTCTCTATTATATAGTCTGTGGTTTCTCCTAATGATAGAGCAACATAAACAGAGCCAGCACTTGTCTTCAGTTCATTTCTATGTCCATGCATCTGTAGGTTCCTAGCAGGGGATGAGGTTTTTGGTTTCAAATGCTTTTTAAATTATCTACTATAATGACACTCTAGGATTGGCTGAATTCCTTTCTATATCACTCCTTTTCTGTTCCCTCCATAGGATATGGAAAAGTGTGTCTTTTTTTAGCTTTTGTAGAAGTCTCCATGGGCAGAAGAAATGCTTCTGGGTCACAGAGAAAAAGGAGGTAGAGAGAAAGAGTGAGTAAAATGACAGTGCAGGTCAGGGCCAACACAGATGCCATGCCATGTGCGAGGCTGAATGAAGCTGGCAGCCAGGTATTAGCTCATCAAAGGGGAACTTGTTTCCTTAATTTATGCTGTCACCTATGCTTTAACCTCCAAGGAGGCCTCTTTTTTTATTGCATGTACATTTCCGTTTGGTAGCAAGATAGTGTAGAGGAGTTAGAAAACAATGCAAGTCAAGTCTTGTGCACCTACAACTTTTACTAAAAATCAAGGTTTATAGGTTTGACATATTTTATAGTATTAGTACAACTTTTAATCTGGTTGTTTTCACTTTGGTTTTTAGCTGAAAATTGAGCACTTTGGCTACTCCATCCACCCCCTGCAGCTTTCTTATGCATGTCTGTGGCTTTCTGAATTATAGACTTTGCAATGATTTTTGCCCTGAAGTGGAAAAGCTTTTATTAGCTGTATTTCCAATCATACCACTTATAGGAGCATTGCACATGACAGAATTTTAAGCCAAATATTACAATATGAACAAATTTGTTTGGAGGAGTTGCTGTAATCTCCCCATTTAACTGTAATTGGAGAAAACCTATACAAAAGATTATCCAAAAGAAGTTCATCAGGGTGGCAGCTATGGAAAATCCTCTTCATTTCGTGTGCCGCAGTCTTCATGAAACACGTCATAGGCAGACAAAAACCACTATACAGGAGTGTCTACATGAATTGCAAGTGGTTTGAATCTGAGAGCTTCTGTTTTTGCCGTTCAGCTAACCTGCTCTTCAGATAAGGGCCAGGTGTGGCAAGCATGCTTGACTCACTTCATCCCTTATCTGCAAACTCTACCCTCCATCACTTCAGCTCTTACATTCACACTGCTCCGCTGTTGTTGGTCAGAGTCTCTTCTCTCTGCGCTGAGTCATAATTATTCCCATCAGCTCCCTCCATTTCTCCATAACATATTCAGAGACAATATTTATCCCAGGCACACATCAGGCATACAGAATATATGCATGATGATGTATTACAGTGCCCTCTTGTTGTTGTCTCATGTCAGAACGATAGTGTTTTAGTGAATGAAATAAATGCCCTGCAGAGGTATTAAACAGACATGATTGTATGAAGGAGGCTAAGGCTTGTCAGTTCAGCAATAAACTAGTTGGAGATGGAGACGTATATCAGGATTCTTTGGCTGTGGATGAGGAACTGTCCACAGATTAAGATGGTAGCGCCTGCAGAGTAACTGGTGAAGGAAAGAAGAGGTAATAAAGCAAAGGGAAGATTCTATTTTGTCTTTTAAATATGAGGTGATTTGTTTATCAGTAAGTTAAACAAGTAATCAAAGGCTCGTTTTAATTAGAAAGGGGAAGAATGCAAAAGTTAATCTGGCCAGTCAGTCTGAGTGATGTCTTTTGAACTTATTTCACAGGAGGAAAAATGAAAAAAAAAAACAACACTTACTTTTTTTTGTCATTTTTTGACAATAATTCTACACAAACTCCATTTAATTTGCTAGTTAGCCTTTCCTTTACTCTTTATGAACAGAAATGAATTTTTTACAGTTACCGCTCAGAGGTATTATTTGAGCATCAGACAGGGCACCAGTAGATTTACAGCAACTAATGATAGATAAACACGTTTCCAGCTAAAAGAAATGATTTGGTCTCCACAGTTAATTTCCCTGCTTATGATGGCAGCACGTTCATCATGGCTGCTGCATGTTACTAGTTTGTGTCACAGCTGCTCACATTTGCCTCCAACAATGGCAACTGCAAAAACATTTTTACAGATGTAGAAAATAGAAATGTGAGTCATTTTTCACACTGCTCATAAGTTATGTCACCTTGGCAATAGGGGTGTCATATCTCTAAAGCATAATGGTTTTGGAGGACAGAGAAAGCACATTTTATTGGAGAGATCTGAAACCTGGTTTTGTTACGCAACTGTTCCAAGTCTAAACGTTTTGGCTCAGTGTGGAGATGCCTTACCTTGATCTTACCTATGTGAAAAAACAATCAATTGTAGTTATTTCTTAATATTATGCTAATGTAGATGTCACTGTGTTATTTCCTCTCCCAAAGTAATATATCAAAGTGTGATAAAAGATGTTTTTTTTCAATAAATGCACTTAATTAATTTTAACTGTTTAACATGTGTTGGGTATCAAACCTGGCATGTCCTCCCAGTGATAGCAACAGTTTGAGGCATCTCAAATCTGATATTCAGATGAAGGGTAGTCGTATGAACGGTACATGGCTGACCTGACCCAGGTCACTGTTTGTGCTGTTGTTGCAGAAACAAAATGTTTGAAATTAATTTTTTCCAGCTACATAACTTCTCCAGTTAGGCCAGCCTCAAAATAAGTCCTCTGTGGTTCATTTAGTCATGGCAAACATACAACACCATAGAGATTTCATTTTGAAATTTTTTTTTCTAAGAGTGGTCCTCAACTAGGGAAAACAAAATTGGATTGTTTTCACCTTTTGGCTTTCATCATCATAAAATCAGCGGATATTGGTGCCCTTTAAGCGTCTAATATGTAGTCCCATGACAGGATACTGTTTTACAGTGGCCACTCCTCATGATGGAGGCATGTTCACCCAAGCCAGAAAGACAACATGCAGCATCATTTACTGTGATGCTGCCATCTATGAGTGGATGAACATCATGTGAGAACAGTATGCAACACAGAGGGAGCTTGATGCTGTAAAATGGAAACACTGTTATTGCTTGTTTTTTCACAAAGGAGAGCGACCTACAAGGACTCCCAGGAGCCTGTTTTATTACACATCCAACATGATTCTGTCTGCTCTTTTTGAGCCACGCCATTGGCCACTATGACTTATTGCTGATGCAGTTACTCAACATTGGAAGTTCAAGTTGTCCTTTTTGTTGCCTTTATATTTCAAAGTCCTCTAAAATGACATTTATTTGGCGTCTCAAAATATTTTAGACATGTTACCAAATCGTATAAGAGCATTTCTGAATCTTAACAGTGTGACAACATCCGATGCAGCTCCTGAGGTCGACATCCGAGTCATATCTCACTCATTTTTACCTCAAGAACAAGCCCTCTCACGAATGAACACATTTAATCCCTGCAGCATTTAAGAGGTCCATGTCTAAAAATGTAACCTCTCTCACATTTGTGCCGTGAATTACACCACACTTGTATGTTTGTGTATGTTCATACTCTTACGTCTAAATAAAGAGCAAAACCATCAAAAGAATGCTTTAATCCGAGCCATGTTTGATATGTTTCAGAGAGCAGTCGGAAGGGAAATTTTTTATCATTTATGAAGTGGATTATAAATTGTTAAGCTGCGCACGTGAACATACGGGTGCGAACTAATGATGTGAGGGGTTGCATTTTGAAAATATAGTGTGTGTTGTTTTTAATGCAACAATTTTCCCGGGGCCAACACCATTAAACTCAGTTTAAACTGTTACAAGGAAGCTCCGAATCCTCAATGATCATTTCCACCCACTCTACCATACAGAGAAATTACCACGGTATTCAAGTCTGTCTACTGAGCTGTAGTTTTACATTTACTGTAAAGTATCTTTTGTTATCATCTCCTCCGATGCTTGTTCCCCTTTACCAAGTTTCTGAATGGTGGCATGCAGTGAATTCACCTACTCATTTGCCTGTCTGCTCGCTCTCTTGCAATTAGCAGTATTCGCTTTCTCTCCCCTTGTAATGCAGGCTGAATGCTGTTATTACTAAGCGTCATTTGCATAAGCCGCTTTTCCACATGTAACGCTCATTTCTGTCCCCGTCTTACACACACTGGTTTTTGGTCCGGGTCCAGTTTCGAATGCCCTATTCTTGTTTTTTATTTTATTCCTGACAAAATGGACACTTGGATCACATTGTGGATGTTCTGCTTCTCTGACGGCTTGACACCAGTCAAGAAAAGGTTTTGGCTGTTTCTTTTCAGATTGCAGGGAGCTAGCTGGGAATCTGTATTGTGTGTGTCACATGGATTTCTGCTTTTGGCTGTCCCATTTACTTTTCTGCAAGGAGGAGACTGAGGTTTTGCTCCAAGCTTGAATACATAAAATGTTTAGGGCTATACAGAAAGAGAGGGGTTGTAGAGATGACACATTCTCTGCCTTTTCCTGTCGCCTCAATAGCTCTCATCTACTCTCCATCTTAGGAAGGAGTGCGGAGAGGATGTGGAATTCTGCCTGTTTTCTTCTTTATGCAAGTTATTTGGCAAATAGCGGAGCATGAGCAGAGAAAGACCTTTTCTCTGGCAGCAGCACTGGAAAAAAGGCCAAAATTAAATAAGTATCTTTGCCATCCAGAGCTGTAGCATGCAATTGCAAATAGAACTGTTTCCAAGCATAAGCCATATCTCTGAATCAAATCTGTTAAAATTTAATAAAATTCTGTGAATATTGAGATTCAGAAACAGTAAAATGACCAAAACATTTCTGTGTTTTAATCCAGCACTCTACTTTTCACATTAGAGGAAGGATATTAGCCTGCTTTATATACAGTGGTAGTGTGCTTGACCTAAAACCAAATGTTTTTCAAGATTGTCTTTATCTCACATTCCCAAAATAGCAATGTGTTTCATGCTTTTGCTAGGCTTGGAAATATGATATTTTTTTTCTTAGTTTTTTATTTGAGCAAAAAGAAGAATTATAGTTTCAACAATTGCATGACAGTTAAGCGGATGGACCACTGAGACTTATTGTTATATTTCTTGTCCAGCCAGTCTCCTGTGATCCCTGAAACTGTGTTGACCTTAATAATTTTTGGAATCTTCACATGAATTTATTGTAACACATAAATTTCTGCTCAAGCCTCAAAAATGCATGAAGAGAAATCAATATCAAATCAATCAATATATGGACAAATAATGCTACATAATATAATAATAATACTACTGTCAGAGTAACAAGGATGGGGCCTTACTGGATGTATGGAGGGGGCAGAGCTGCAGGTGACAATCACTGGATTTGAAAAAATTTTAAGTTGGCAGCTGCCTTTGCTTTTGTCCTCCTTATTTGATCATCACTATATAGATAGATATAGATATCAGTGGCTTCGTGGTTCATTTTATTTGGCTACATATGTAGAAATGTTCACACATTTCTACATATGTAGAGTGTGTTACTTTACAACCTGCAGTATTTAATAGAAACAACACTGACTGTACAGGACACCTCAAGCATCAATTGTGAGAAACTTTAATTATACAAAGCATAAGGTCATTTTGAACATTTTGAACAGCCCAGGACGATCAAATTATTGATATATATGGCACAATCCAAGCTAAGCATGCAATCATTTCCAGTCCATGTCCCTGACTAAACTGCTGTCACATTTGTAAGTGAGTATTTGGCCTGACACACAGCACTGAAAATGTCACTAAGTGTTTTATAAACTCAATGTGTAGTTTTAAGAGATTATGCATTTTGTCTCTTGAGCTCTGCTGAGGTTTTGCTGCTTTTTGGACTCTCTGGATCACAATCTGTTATTTTACCAGACCAGATCCACCAGCTTCTAAAGCTATGAAGTCCTTGGAATTTTTTACTATTTCAGTCCATTTTTAAGATGTTGGACAGTTTGTGGAAACCCGTTTAGATCATGTAGTTCACCCTATACTCTGAGAGTTTCATTTACCTGGTGTTATAGATGAGATAGATGTTGAGACATTTCTCTGTATATTTCACTGATATTAGGTTATTGGGACCCTTAATGATGACAAATCATCCTGATTTAGATCAAGCAAAACAAGCTCAATGATAATTCCATCAGATTTTTTCATCCAACATGTCAAGATGCATCGTATTTCATTGTTTTCACCAAAATATTAAGCATTATTCTATGTGCACCATTCTATGTTCTGATTTAGTGATTATTTTCTGGGATATGCCAAGCATAAACTATTATAATTGTTAGAGTTACAGTATGACTGCTATCAAAAGACTTGTGTGCTGCTTGCACCACCGTCTCCATGGAGATATTGTTTGACCTCACAATAGAGTCGGTGTGATCATCTCACTGCGGATCTTTCATGCACCCCTCCTGACACAATGCAACACAATAGTCCCTACTCAGAAAACATGGCTGTTATTTGGAAAATTCCCTGTAACAACAACAGAAGCAAAGATTGCAATTAGAAGAGAAGTACACTCTGTTGACATTCGTGCAGCAGTGGAACTTCCTGGTCGACATGTGGCTCTGGAAAGTGTGCTAAAGTTAGGTCAGGATTCGTGATTGTATCTGTTTGTGTTCCACTTAGCAACAGAGCATAATGAGCCACAATCTGAATATTCATACCAGGCTTCTGATGTTAATTGAAAGCAGCCACGCATTGTCAAGGACATCTCTCCCTTTCCAGTTGATGCCTTGTGTTTCTGAGTACAAGAGGACAGCTGAACGACATTGGAGTGATCAAAAATAGCACCCAGGCCTCGGATCTGGACATAGTTGTCACATGCTGATTAGTGAAAGCTGTAATGGCTTCTTGTACAGACAGTTTAAACTAAAGTGAACTATATTTAAGCATAGAAGGAACAATCAGAATACCAAAACTTCATTCAGATTTTCTACAACAGCTTTTGACTAAAAAAAAGGATATCAGATTATTTTTTATTAGGAAAATTAACAATGATTATTCGGTTAACTACAACAATCTAAAGTGCAGTCTGAGCCTCTTGAAGATTCTTCTTTCCTGTTCAGTATCGCTGTCGGCTGAGCAACCTTGGGTTTTGAGCTGTTGTTCAGATGAAAGCGGCAGCTTGAAAAGTGTGCCCTCAACAGTTGTGATGTAACATATTTCACAATTTAAAGCAACAGAGATGCGTAGTTGGCATTTCTATCCCCTGATGGTTAAAGGGGAGGGAAAGGCAAGCAACACAGTGACATCCCCCAAAAATTCTAAGATGCACTTTTAGAGCAGATCACATTTCACACAGATTTCATGCAGCTTTTTCCTCACACTGAAATTTGATATTTGTACATAAAGAATGTTCGGATTTGTGTGATGAGACACCTCCAGGATACTTCACAATACATGCTCACACCATTTCTGAAAACACAAAATCTGCTGCAAATTTGATGATGCCAAACTCTTAATTTTAACCTGTGATGCAAACAGTATCTATAGCTGTACAGTGCTGCAATTAATCAAAGCAATGTCTTAGGTAAATACGAGCGTGAAAATCAGCAACATTAAGTGTAAAAGTTACCTTGATTTATAAAAGATATCTGCTTTATAAATCCAGTCTGGTGTTATTCTCAGTTATACTGAAGCATGTGCTAGTTAAGGAGAGGAGCCTTCATTTATTTACTTTCTCTCGACTGAAAAGTCCCCCCCTTCTTTCGTCTCACTGTGGGTATTTTTGGTGCAACAGCTTAGTTCATTTCAGTCGTAACTACTGCTTTATTGCTTTTTTTGGAAGCCGGGCTCTGTGTTAGTGCAACAGTGAAGAAGGGAAAAACTAATTTAGTAGTTTTTAATATCTCGCCTTGAAGGCTTTTTAAAATGTAAACATTTGTGCATCAAACTGGTGAACTCATGATAAAATCTCATCATCACTCAGCCACAATGCATAGACTTTGTCATGGGGTTTTGTGAATAGCAAAAACTAAAATGGATCTTCTTCAACAGTGTTTCCCGTTAAGGCCGAGGACACCGATCTCCCAGCTCAAACTGGGGCATAATGAATAAATAAAAGCAGCCTGGATGAGCTTTTAAAAGCTCGCAAGCCCACCCCGGGCCTGTGTGTCACCTCAGTAGAGTCTCACTGCTGCCGCCACGAAGCCGACAAGCAAACACAACTCCTGTTTTAAGATAAGAATAAGAGAAAAGGAGATAAGAGTAAGGAGGCTGATAAGCACACAAGGGAGGAGGTTTTGGAATTGCAGCCTCGGTGCTCAGCTGAGGAGATTAAGCAGTTCTTCAGCTACAAAAACAGCTCTGAATTAATTCGCAATGCCCTGGGATCAGCAAATCACCTATACAGTTATAGGAGTGATTTTTCTGAGAGCAGCTCAAAAGATGGTTAAATATTTGACTTTCTGTACTTAAATATGTTTTTTACACATTTTCTGAGGTATTTTTTTAGATCCACTGTACAACTATAGTCTATATTTTCATAAAATAAAAATTGCATTTAAAACATTATACATTAATATTGATCAAAACTTACTTTAAAAAGAAAAAGATCATTTAAACTGCTGGCTGACGCAGCTTATTGGTGCAAAGAATGAGGACTTCATTAACTTCTCAAACACATAACAGTACATCATGAGCGTCATGCTTGTTCATCAACCATATGTGTATTTATGGCAGATCAAGCGATGCATGTTCCTAAAAATATGTTTTCGTTGTAAAGAAGTACAGTAAATACCCCTCTAGGCCCTTCACAACTTGGGTTGTAGTTAATTCATACGGTATAGCTAAATATTACATTACATTACGCGGTCATTTAGCTGGAGCTTTTATCCAAAGCGACTTGAGTTTTTGCCAGCGGTGCCAACACTGGAGGCCAGGAGGGTAAGGTGTCTTTCCCAAGGACACGACAGCTAACTGTGGCGGGAGCAGGATTCTAACTACCAACCTTTGGATAACTGAACAGTCTACCCGACCACCTGAGCCACTGCCACATAATGTTGAAACTGTTTTGCTTAGAGTTTTTTTCTTCATGACGCCCAATATAAACCTAATAATTTTTTTTTATTTGATTATTTTGACTGTACATTATATAAAGGAATCATATGCAAATGTATATTTTAAATAAATAAAGAAGAGGATTTGAATAAACTGACGAGGACAAAGATCTAAGAATCTATCTACCAGACAGTCTGCACTGAGAGTACTTACACTATTGATCATTTATGCAAATACCACACATTTATACAAAATAAAGAAATACATGCTTTTGCTTGCATACCTTTCGGTTGCTTTCCGACCACTAAAAATGAGCTGGGAAATGTTGAGTAAACAATTAATTATACACTATGTTACCATCATCAATGATCAGATGACGTTTCATAATACTGGATTTAGGTTGGAAATATCAACATTAGGAATTAGAGAACCAGTAAGGGTGTTCACAAAGATAGACACAAGCATGGGTGTTTTATATTGAGATCAATGAGTCAAAGCAATATTATTTTTATTTTCTAATAGTCTTTTATAATCACACCAAATGACTTTTTAACGATCTTTGAATGACTAACAGATTAAAAGTGTTTTCATCAACTACCCTAACTTTTATTTCCACATTTGCACAGAGCAATTAGGGAGCTCTCTGCTCCCATATCCTCCACTTCCTCTCTTTAAAGTAACTTTTCTAATTCATCCTCCTGGGGGAACAGTGCATGTGATTAAATCTCTGCCCTGCCAATTAATTCATGGCTTCATAAATATACAGTTGTGCTACCAAAATGGAACTAGATCATCTGGCAGAGTCACAGGAGCTCTCCGTTTACACACACATTGTATACACGTTAGTCAGCGGTTGACTGGATGGGGTCATTTAAACAATTGAGCACATCAACAAGTCTCAGGAAATCACTGAAAACTCACATCCTGTGACATGTGGCAGAAGGCCCTCTGACTTCACTTGCAACAAAAAAAGAGATAAATGCTAACTTAACCTTTTTAATAAGCATATTTGGTAAGTAGTTTGCACTAATAAGATTCCCCTCAGGCTTGAGGGTTTCACTCATTTTCCTCCACTATGCACAAAGCAATAAATCACAGATCACAAGTTGGAGATCGGATTTGTATGAACGAGTAGTTCTCATCAGCTTTTTTCCTTTAGTGGTTTTGAAAGCAAACATATCGTCCACACACTCTCAGCAGATTTGGGAGTTGACTCTCTGTCCATAAACTTGATGAGCTCCAGCTTATCCTCATAAATAGTGGCCCGTGCCAGAACCCTGCCTCCACCTTGTTAGAGCCCAGTTCGAAGTGGTTCAACCATCTGCTCCATCAACCAGAGTCATGCTCTTTCAATCTGAACAGAAATACGGGTTTTTGTTTTGTTTTTTTACCCAGCCATGACGCCTCAGCTTGTGACTGAGCACTTGTACAGCATTTCTGCTCTGCAGGTGTGCGGTAGTTTTGGAACATGATTGCACTAGAGAAGATAATGGTTTGCTGATTTATAACTGATAACTTTTGATGAGACTGTTTTCTGTCAATACATCAGGTGCAACAGCCCATTAATGTCAGCAATTGCTCCTTTTTCTAACTGGAGACTATTTTGCCTTTTTCAAATTATGCAAATATTTGCTTTAGAAACGCAAAGGTGACTAAAAATTTCCCCCCGCGATCAGATGAATGCCTTCTTTAACCACATGGGTAATTCTAAGAAGACCTTGGTTTAGAATATTGCAACAGGGGTATAAAATTAAAAGTAAACTGTACAGCTCATGTTAAAAGAACCATCATATATTTCACATTTTAGGTATGATAAATTATCGGAATGTTAGTTATTGAATTATTTCAATTAAGCATTGCTTTATATTCAAGCTTCCAGCTTCTCTGACACAGAGGACAAACTATAAAAAAATAATAACACGCTTGAGCAGCAGTGACTCCTTAATCTACTTAAGCAGGTGTTCCTGTGGTCTAACCAGCCCAGGTTATATGATAATGGCTCTTCCCATACACAGTGTGAAGGTGCAGAACATTGAGGTGACATCAGATTTTGTTCCATTGGTTGTCCCTTGTGTGGCCTGTGATCTTTGATGAGGTGTTTGGAGTTGTGCCAGACGGCACTATTCTGAGAGAGGAGTGTGTGAGGAGAGAATGTCATTTTACTTCATCACAAACTGCACTGCGAGACACAGTCAAGCATGCTTTCAGTATGCTGTGCATTATTCATGTGGAGCGTTAAACAGCACTCCTCCTGTCTCTCTTTGCCTTTCCGTCTTTATTTAAGAACTGTCTCCTTTCTTCTCCTCACTTACAGTACAGCAAATATGCTGAACGCCAAACTGTACTAGACTTCATTAAATGTATTTACTTGGCACTCTTGTGGTATAGACTTTGCAGATACACAATTGCATTTTAGAAACGTAGTGCGTGTGGCTGCCTTTGTGTCTCTGTGTACCGCTTGTAATGAATAATAGAGGGAGGGACAGAGCCTGCATTCACTTGAAGTGAATGAATGAAATGTGACTTGGCCCAATGAATTTCACATGTTTCTCAGTCTTAACTCAATTATGAGATGGGAAGAATGACTTAGCTCAATTGTACTTTTTAAACAGTCAGCAAAAAAATTGTATACATATTTTTTGTGGATGTTGTGCAATCGCTCATAAAACCAGAGGTTAAAATGATCAAAGCCCATGATTTTGCATCGTTGCTGTTGCAGAGAGGAAAACATTGACTAAAAATGTGTAGATCCCTGGAAATGTAGGTAAGATAAGTGAAACCAATGCAACATTCCATGTAAAGCCAGTAAAACTTTAACTTTGTGTTTCCATAAGCAACCAACTCTGTCATGAGCATAACTGTTGGCTAACTTGCTTGTGTACTGCACTGGTTACTGGAGGACTCCATGAGTGATCATGTTAGAAAACTCTGCACAGAGTTGCTTAAAATTAGACAAAAATAAATTGCTGAGCCAATTCAGGCTGAAGGGGAGGGAAAGGCAGGAGACAAATACTGCGGCAACAACTTACTTTCCAAGAGACCTTTTTGAACTTGTTGCAAATAAGTCTGGGCACCCCATGTACTGTATAAAAGTCTAACTTCGCCACAGCTCAGCCCACACCCCATCTGCACCCCCATTATTCTGTTTTCCAATCATCTCTCTCTGTGCATGGATGCAGCTGTCCCAGACTTGTTTCCACATGCTGTCGCATTTCTCCACATCAACTTTTAAAATAACACTGATCTCTTGCCAGCTGTTATGATAAGCATAGTCATTGTGCAGCAGCAATGATACATCATGGCAATGCTGATCATTTTAAACTCTTTAATTTACACTACCATCAAAGTTGTGATATTACATCTGGTCAAACTGGTCCCCACACTGCCTCACCCAGTTTTTTGCAATTTAGCGTTCATTTGTGAGACCTCGCGCAAATTACCCTTAAAAAACAAAATGTGCAATACGCGACGCAGCCATGATAAACACATATTATTAAAAATGACTATGTTGCCAAAAGGCCAGCAGGGGGCGATTACTTGGGTCAATTTAAAACAGTTACAGTCGCACTGTTTCGCTTGATTTGTAACCTCGGATATGAGTTCTCTCAAGATGTTGATTTGTAAATGGTAAAAATGTAAATTACTCCTTTTTTCATAAAATATTTAACCAGTTTTACATTCTACAAACTGTGAAGCACAGGCCTGGGTAGTCTTTATATTTTTGTGGTACACCAAAATTCCTGTCTAAAAACTTAAGTTAGGATACCTCTCTTATACCTCCTTAGATTCCTTATAATCATGTGGAACATTTCTTTCTTTCTTCATACATCCCCTTATTCTGTACATATCAGCGTAGCAAATATGTACTAATCAATCGGAGGCTTAGTACTGATTGTCATACATATTATAGGGAAATCAAGACTGTTCAGACAGAAAGAAAGAAGTACTGTTCTTTTTTAAGAAGATAGAGATTTCACTCCTTTATAGACATAGAGTCTGAAAATAGATAATCAGAGAGTCAGATGTTAGGGTCAGCTGAGTACACTTTAACAACCTCTGGATGACATGAGCTTTACCTTCAGAATGATTTCTGTATTCTGCGTATCCTTTGCTGCCCGATGTATCTGTGCCTTTCAGATTGAAAAGGTCTGAACTTGTTTAAATGTACTGGCCTACCAGTGCCTCCTGTATAGTCTCGCAAATTAGTTTGAATGTCTCCTTTTTCTTGACTGGTAGTAATTGCAGAGGAAAAAGTTAGCGATTTTGACCCGGACACATCCTTATCCTTCACCCAGAACATCCCATCTATGCCAGGTAATTGGTTCCACGGTGAGTCACACCTAATTGGTGTGAAGCTGTCAACAGAGTAGATATTTGAAGACACTAGCCTGAAGCTCACATTAAACAGAGACTGGGAGGAAAACACAGCTGAACACACTACAGCTCAGACTGAGCCGGGCTGTTCATTAGGAATTTGTTTTTCAGTGTCCCTTTCACTGGTGCGTCTTGTTTCTCTTAGAGCCCACTGGCAAGATGTGTCCAAATTAACTTGGTGGGGCTGACATTCCTGCCCATAGGATGGTGCAAACAAACAACAAGCTAGCTGAGGGGATTGTGTAAAGCCAGCAAATACAGTTGAGGCACTATTGTTGAGCTTTCGGTCTTCTTAAATGGAGGATTGTTCCACTGGACCTGAGTGTAAGGCACCAAGTGGTACTCCCACTTTAAATGCCTTTGTGTCTGTTATTTTTTTATTCATACTCTCTCTTAAGAGGTGGAATTTACATGTCACAAATCCCCTGAAACATCATTAGACCATCATGGAAGTCTACACAGAAGATAAATAGAAAAAATAGGATCTTTATTCATGGGACACCCAAATCACGATCATTTCATCACCAAGTTTCAAAGAAGGAAAAAAGATTCCAATGTCAATTTGTAGCGATTCCCTTTATCCAAACTTAATGATGTGCAAATCTTTTCTATGTACAATGAGATCTCATTGGAGAAACACGTTTTTTATCAGACAGCGACGGAATGATGATGGTATCAAAATGGAATATACAAGCTGCACTGACAGCTCAACAACTACTTACCTGCTCATCAAAACTTTTAAGAGTCTTTAGTCTTTTAATAATCTTAATGAGGAATTAAATGAGATGACAACATGGTTTTTGTCCACCAATTATTTCTTTGCTAAAAATAAAGATTAGGATTATGATGAAGTGGTAGAAATTTTTCTTAAAAAAGGAAATCAGAAAAGTGTCCTAAAGATAAAGCTGGGTTATTCAAACGTTGCATTTTCATTTTGGAGCTCAGACATGTCAATATAAATTAGCAGTTGAGTGCAAATTATAAGTTGCAGCAAAGGCATGTGACAGTGACATGAATGATGTAAGGGCTGCTAATTGTTACGACAATGTTTTGGTTATTTTGCCGAATCTTTTTGTTGCAGTGATGGATGGGCAGACCGTTATGAGGTCGTTGAAGGTTATGAGCAGGAAGCAGAGGGAGGGATTACCATGAAGCTGCAGTCAGAGGTGGTCAAGTCCTTTGATGACTACTACCTAAAGCTGCGTCTGGACACCAACACCAGAAACCCCTGGTTCCCCGAGTTCTGGCAGTATCGATTCCAGTGTCGCCTCCCAGGTCATCCACAGGAGAACAAGAACTACAAGAAAGTGTGCACCGGTGGGTAACAGCAGAGAAATTCAGATTTCTGTTGTTTGGAAGTGGTAATCTCAGTCATTGTCCAAAATTAGTGGGTTAGGTTTGACCACAGTGGAAAAACGTATGAATAATAACAAAAACTTTCTCTATTTTTTCCCCTCTTTTAATATTCTCTCCACTTGCTCCCAAAAGGTGATCACGGTAAATTGTGTTCTTGGCTCAACAAAACCAATCCTCACTGCAGTCAGTTTGAAATCCAAATAAATAGCTCAGCATGCTTTTAATCAAACGATTAAATAAAACTGATTAGTGTTGTGCGATGGCTGTTATAATCTTGGAGCAGAGCAGGCAGTGTAGTCATGGCTGCTTTTCTGCTTTGTCTGTATCACTTTTACAAACCTCTTATATTCCAAAGATCTTCAAGGTGGTAAGTGTGACACTGAAGCCACTGTTTACTTTTGTCTCCGAATGTCACCTGCACCTTGATCACATCCCCTTCAAGAAGGGAAGAGTTTGACCAATGCTTTCCCCCGCCCCCCAAGCATAAGGTTATGTAATGTCTAGTGAAACAGCCGGACGCCTTCATCCTGGCACCCCTAAAGGGTGGAGTAAGAATTGCATCAGTCAAACTCTAATGTGAAGCACTGGCCTTGTTTATGAGGAGCAACAAATAAAAATTGCCTCATGCACTAAAGAAAAACACTGCACAGAAGAATTGTTCACCCCAGCACAAAATGATGAAACGTACGAAGATAAATGGCACTGTTGTTTTCAGTTGAATGTGCATGTTAATCAGTATTTTAAATGCACTGTCTAATGATATGAATATGAATCAAGTTAGATTAGAAAAAACAACCATATTTCAGATTTGTAAAGTTGAAGACAGTGCCTTTAGACGACTGGAGCAAAGCAGATGCACACAGTCTCAATATGTTACCAAGCAATGGTGCCCTTCACAACTGTTTCCTTTTTAACTTTTTCCCATCTGATTTGGAGAAGTAAGCTAAGATATTCTGGGTGTTTTGTTTCTTTCTCTGCTGTGTGTGTCTGATTCAAATCTCACGTTCTCATGCTGTAAACACAAAGCAGCCAAAGATTTCTTCACTTGTTAGAAGGAATTCTGTTTCGTGACTTCTTCTTTCCTTTTAACAGGAAATGAGAGTCTGCATGAAAACTATGTTCAGGATAGTAAGATGGGCTTTGTCATCAATGCCATCTACGCCATGGCTCATGGCCTCCATGATATGCACAAGGAGATATGTCCGGACCATCCGGGGCTCTGTGAAGCCATGGACCCTATTGATGGCAGCAAGCTGCTGGACTACCTGCTAAAGACGTCCTTCAGAGGAGTCTCAGGGGAGGAGATTTATTTTGATGAAAACGGAGATACCCCAGGCAGGTAAGAGGATGTGGAAAATGGAAAAAGATCTTTAATATCATCATTCATTTTCTCCCCCTGTCTTCTCCCATATTCTCCCACTCATTAGCACATGTGCATAAACACACACATGTGCAGCAGTCTTGAGCTTGAAAGGATGTAATTAGTTTGGACTGGAACGGATTTCGTGGCTGGTCCACTGTGGCAGCCACTTTCATCTCTTTTCAGTCCAACAGACACGGTTTGACAGTCAGAAAACACAGCCGTGTCATTTCTCCGTCAGCTAAAGGTTAGGGGGAGAGCATCCTGGTTAGGAATAGAAATGGAACCGTGGTGTGTACTTGCACAATTTTCTCATTATCACACTCACACAACTCAAAACCATACGATTGAAACTGAATGAAGAACAAAGCTGATAGCAGGGGTGTTCCTATAAATTCTTCCTCTCTCATTAGCAGGTGCTAATGACAATCTGTCATCTTTCTCTCTGCACACAGGTATGACATCATGAATCTTCAGAGTGTGGAAGATGATCGCTATGACTACTTAAATGTGGGCTCCTGGAGCGAGGGTATCCTGAGCATTGATGACAATAAGCTTTGGATGAACAGCAGTGAAATGGTTCGCTCGGTCTGCAGTGAGCCATGCTCCAAAGGACAGATAAAGGTACGCATTCAGATAGACTGGATTCCTACGTCTTACAAAGAACAAAGAAAACAAAGTTAGAATTGATTTGTTATAAAATTCTTGGGTCATTTTTACTACTGGCATCATAAGTTTCATCATGTCTTTGACTTAGTCTAAATATCTATAAGCTTCTTTCTTCTGTCTTTTCAAGCTGTTTAGATGCAAGTCATGTCTTAAAATATTAATCAGCTGTTCCCTTTGAGGTTGAATGCGGGACCGGAAAGTAAAATCCAGTCTTCACCAAAATGAAATGTGAACTTGTTTGGTGTTTCATATAAAATGCTAAATGGAATTTTGGTCTTATGCGGCCAACAAGAAGTTTTGGAAAGAAAACAACTGTAGACATAAGCTGAGAAATTGAGCACAGCCTTTTAGCTCCATGCACACATGCATGTTCTACCTTTGGGAATTTGAGCTTGGATCACTCCAAATGAGGAAAATGTCTATCGAATATAAACTAAAGCATATTCATGTCAGTTAGTTGGATTTCAAGTTGAATATATTAGGGCCACAAAAATTGTTTTTTGTTTCAACAAATAGTTAACCAGGTACATTTTACTTTTTACTTACTAGTTTACTTGATAAAATAAAAGGGAAAGCATGCTAGCTTGTAACTTTTTTAAACAACATTTGTGATCTTGAAAGCTTTTATTATAAACTAATTATTGGACAAACTGAACTTCACACTGATCCTTGTGCTAGAGACATAAGTTAAAGTTACAAGCAATCATGCCGTGTAAAGTTGTAGAAGTGTGAAATTTCATGATGTGCATGAGAGTTTTCAGAATATATTGAAATTCAAACAAACAGCACCACCCAAAAGAAAAAAGACAATTTGGATGTCACTGCAGAAAAATTCAGGAGCTTGTCAAAGTAATTTGCGTGTCGTCTGGGCACCATGTGTTTCTGCATGTAACCGAAAGTCTTTTGAATACACGCACGAAAACATACACACACACACAGAATTCTCTGCATATCTGACAAAGTGACAAGTGCGTTGGAGGGAGGTTCTACTTAAAAACAGCAGGAGTCACTCCTGCACAAAGATGAAGGTCAGATAAACTGAAACATTGCAATTAAAGATTTTAGCAGTAAACAGATTTTAGCAGCGTGGAAGAGCTTTCTACTGGCGGTGACATTTTGCCAATCCATTTAGTAGACTGGGGACATTTCAGAGGATAAATGCTGACATTATGTGTATTGTACATTATCTGCTCTTCCTTTTGACTAGTGATGCTACAAACTAACTTGCTCAGTGCTACCATTAGATGATTGCATAATTGTCTTCCATTTCTGTGTACTTATTTATGTGAGTGTTTCACTGTTGCTCATTTAAAGTTGCTATAAGGTTAGATATTTGAAATTTGACTAAAGATTTTTGAATCTGCGAGTTCTTCCCACTGATGGCATGTAACTTCTTGGATATGGAACTGGTCATGTTGGAGGAGTTTAACAGAATTGTGCTAAATGGAAGGAAAATTGTTTTAATATCTCTCACTGAAAAGTTAAAAGGCAAATGTTATCAGTGTTCATGCTCTGAATATGCCGACTGTCTGAAGTTCCATCAGTGTTTTACATTGCTGCCTTATTGTTGCAATAAGTCCAGTCCATTCGAACTCAGTTTGGTGGGAACTATCCAGCAAATTCTCAGGTGATGGGAAATGTTATTTTGTCTGAAGATTGTAGATTTAACTTTATCCATTTGAAAAAATATTTTCACAAACATGAGATACAACTTACAGTATGTCTCAGTGTCCACTTCTCCAGACATGTTCCTATATCGTTTTTACTTTCCACATGTTGCTTCTGTGTTTTTTTGGCCACAAACACTTAACCCTTTCATGCATGAATTATTAACAGTTCCACTTGTTTTTTGCATACAGTAATGAACTTCCATAAACATATAAAGTGATGAATTTTTATTTCTTACTCATATTTTACTTTTTGTTTATTTGACATATTGATATACCATTCTTATTGATGAAGGAGATATGCTTTTCATATTTCTATAATATGGATATTCTATAAAAGAAATATGGTTGTATCGTTTTCTTTTCGGGTTTAAGTTTGGTATTACAGTTTATGTATGTACATATATAAATATTCATTCTGCAGTGACAGCGTATTGCATGACTCACTGATGTCCCCTGAAGTGGCAAAAGTAAAAGTCCCCCCCCTCTCTCCATGAATATACTGGAAAACAGCTGACTCTACAGTATGTATATGAAAGGGTTAAAATGATGTTTGAGTGAAGATGGTGCAGACTGCTTGTGAACAAGAGACCCATTAACTGAAGCAATTGCTTGTTTTAAGGTTTTGCTGTGCACATGTTGTTTTCCTCTCATTTGCAATTCTTTACTTTTTACCTGCATTCTCACCTTTTTCTGCTGTGCTCTCATCATTTCTCACCTTTCTCTGCTGGTTTTTCACCTTTTCTGGCCTTTTTTTTGTTTTTGTTTACCATGCGCCCACCCCTGAATGGTTAGGATATGGTGCTAAAAGTGCAAACTCAGAGTTAGAGTTGATCTACACAGTTAGGTCTTCAAGTTTTCAAACACTTTCTAACAAAAATGCTGCTCTAGAAAAAGCAGCAGCCTCATATGTTACCATCTAAGCATCAACAGCCATGAATTATTATTGTCATAACACCATAGGGTTTGGATGTAATGTACATATTTTATTTGGAGAGACTGAGCTAAAAATGCAAAATTTGTCTGATAAATGATCATTTTTAAGGTACAAACACAATTATTGTTCAGTCTTAAAACTCTCCATTACACGGATAGCTTAAATTTGTTCTAGATGTGTGTGTTGAAGGCCAGTTTGATGCAGTAAATAGTGAAACTAGTGAGCCCAGTTTGATGAAACGCCCTCGTTAGCTTCATCTGGGGCTGGATGTTTTTGTGTTGCCAAGCACTGAGCTGCCCTGAGGGAGGGAGCATCCTCTTTCCTAGTAGCTCACGCTTCTCCCTCTATCTGCTTTGTTTCCTGCCCCACTTATCACCCTGCTTTGCATATCACAATGCTGGTAACAGCTACTGAAGGCGCAGAATGTAAAAGCAGCTGGCCTTGTTGTCTAAACACCCAGTCTGGGGCTCAAGAAAAAAAGCAAAAAAGATGACCCTGCCTTTGATATCTTGACATGTATGACTTATTTAGGTTACTTTGAGAGTGTTGTACCACTTGCTATGGTTTGATCAGGTTGCAAAGCCGTCTTTGAGCCCTCTGTTGATCATCTTGGCATGCAGGTGATAAGGAAGGGCGAGGTGAGCTGCTGCTGGATCTGTACCACCTGCAAGGACAACGAGATTGTCCAGGATGAATTCACCTGCAAGGCATGCGAGCTGGGATGGTGGCCTGATGAGGTGCTGGCAGGTAGGAGAAATGTTCCTGTGAGCAATGTTTAACCATCCTCCCTGAGCCAATCCGCTGTGATTATTTTAGCTTTGCGCTCAACTCCTTGCCTGATCCCAACATTGACGATGCCTGCTTTACGCCCTCAAAAGTCATGCTCCCCCCTCAGGGCTATTCACACCTCGCTAGTCTGACACCTTCTTTTGCAGCGGCTGTTCATCAGCCAAGTCCTATGCCCCTGCTCTTTTATAGCTTCCTCAGCCTCCTCATTACTCCCTCACAGGTGAAACCACTCGCTTCCCTCCTCTCTGTTCTTGCCTTGTTGTATCCCAGTGGTTGTTTTGACAGCGATTTTTGAAGTTGAGAGGAGTTCTCAATTCCCAGGTGTTAAATCCTATTACTGCCAGCAGTGGCTCGGAAACACGTTTCAGCAGTCTGTCGAGGAAGAAACTCTCCCTTCACTCTCATTACATTTGGAGAAAGAAGGACATGAGCCACACATAGTTAGGTCAGTCCATCTCCATGCTTACCGTATGATTAAGCAGGGAAAGGGTGTTTTAACATCAGCTTCTTTCTCTCCAAGTAGAAGTGTCTGTGTCAGAGCGCTGATACTGTACAAGAGTCAGGAGTAAGAGAAAGTAGGATTGAAAGGATGCTGATAATACATTACTGTTTGTGGGCCAGATGCCTCTGTAAATTAAGCTGAGTGATTGTTGCTTCAGACACCTTCCCCTTTACTGTTTGACTCTACATCTTAGTATTCTCAGATTAAGTTATAAATAATCCCCGGTCTTGCTGTTGGAGATAAATCAGACTGTTTTGATTTCTAATAATTTGACATGTTATGTGTTAGCATGCAGATGAGAAGTGGGTTTTCACAGTGAAGTCATTTTAATGCTATTAGTAGAAGCATGTAATTTATGGAGTTTTAAGCTGGGGAAGTCGAGGGATGTCAGTTTTCTTCCATTAAGCTCTACAAAATTCCTCTGCATATTAGATGACAAGTATGCAACTAGTGCATGATGACAGACACGTACATACCCAAATATTAGCACACGCTTAAATGTGTATGTATGTAAGGGAAATCTGACAGAATTAGAGCTTTGGGATGTGAGTGATGACACATGCTAATTAGGTTTTTTATGGTAGCCAGAAATTAGGACCCTGTAGTTGTGCAGTCACAGTGGGCCCCTTACCCTTTAATAGAACCATTGTTGGACATACTAATAATTTAATTTCCATGTAAACACATGCATAATTCTTATGCCACTTAAAACAAACATTTATGCTGAGTTTGATCTAATTGCAGACATCGTTTATATACCTGATATATACCTGAGATACTTTATGTTGCAAATGTCAGTGTTGCCATTCCTTCGCCCAATGCTTGAAATAAACTCTGACATGAAGTACACCAAATTATGAAGCTTTTCAGTTCATGTTGTCCTGTTCTTCTTGCAATCCCATTGCAAGGCCTGTAACTCTACGGGTCAATTTTTACATTCTGTTCAGTACCTGCACCCTTTCTCCTAGAGCCATATGTTTGTAATGTGTTTAGAGAGTACCTTTGGCATTATTGTGCTGGAAAACGGGTAGCATACTTTGCTTTAAATCTCTATTAATTCAAACATTTTTACATAAACAGAGCTGTCATAAGTGTGGATGAGCTCTGAATAGGGCGTCTATTATGCAATCTCATACCATCACACTGTCTGGTAGTTGGACTTGTTGCTAATTTTCCCATTTAATCTTAAGCCTGGATCACACAGTTTCCTTAAAAAGTAACTGAAATACTGATTAGTTTTATTGTAATGTACATTTCCTATATGTCAGTCCATTTCAGGTGTCTGAATTCTGAGAAGTGTACTCTGCTTTCAAAAGCTTCCTACAGTAATCCCTTGCCAGTGTGATTATATCAGTGATATTGTATGACACTGCCAAGGTTTAGAGTTGTTAATTACACTTTATGCGCTAAAGTGCTGCCAGACTCCTTCATTCTTTTATCTTAAAGAGATGATGCACTGTAGAAGGGGAAATTTGCAAATGCTTTCCAAGCTTAAATTCAGGGACATTTTTTATCTGGTTAAATTATTCTCTCTCGCATTTGTTGACAAACTGGAGACACTCAGTCCATTTATTCCGCTAAGAGTAATCTAGGTGTGTGCTTTTGTAACAACTCATGATTGCAAACATTCGTTATTGATATCACCTGTTTGAAACATTCTTTTACCCGCGCATTAATAGCCCTAGATTGCCTCAGTCCTATCTTTTTAAACTGCCTTGCAGGCCCTTCATGCAACAAAAAAGAAGTACATTACCAAATGAAATAGTATCAACAGGAAAATCTGAAATAATTGCATCTTCTGTAGTATTGTATCAATAGAATTTACAACATTTCCACACAGTTTTTGCCATTTTGTTTTGTCCATTTTTGTACCAACACCACCAAAAGTCTAACCCAACATCTTCTCTTCTCTTCTCTTCTCTTCTCTTCTCTTCTCTTCTCTTCTCTTCTCTTCTCTTCTCTTCTCTTCTCTTTTCTTTTCTTCTCTTCTCTTCTCTT
>JAVQJG010139025.1:0-14637 GCA_036024015.1 Craterocephalus amniculus
CAAACAAAAAAACCTGACAGATCCTCAGACATCTTTCTCCACTTCCTGCTTACACCTGCAGTTGAGACCTCCACATGATCACTTTTGTGTTAAAAGATCATTTGCAAGCCGACTCTGCACGGAATGCACAGTGGTTACAGATAAAATGCAAGTGCACTGCAACAGACATTATCACACAGCATGATAAGGCAGCGTGCATGCGGGTGCTACCGTTCAAGCTGAAGCATGAGAATAAGAAGCTTTGCAGGGACGAAAATCATATAAATGCATCTTCTAGCATTAAAAATCAAAGCCTTATGCTTGTTGCATTCCTGTTGAGTGTTGGTCTAAACACCTTGGTCTTGTTCTGTTTGGAGAGACTTCTCACTTGCAACAGCTGCAGAATTTCATTATTTTTCTCAGGATCATTGTCCTTTTTGTGTCCATGAAATTTTGAAAGCAAAATGAAAAAGTTTAAACTTTACACACACACTGCAGTAACATACTGGCCAAACTCCTCAACTCTTTAAAGTGACCGGATCCGTAGTTTCATTTAGTTCCCCACACCGCTGGATCATTACGTCTCGTGGAGTTCCTCCCTCACATTGTTGGTGTCCTCCTGAATTGTACTACATATCATCCACTGCTTGACATAATTGGAGTTTTTGTGCTCATGAAAAGAGTTTATATGATCCACTCTGTTTGAGTCGGAAGCTCCGGGGCTGCCGCATTCCCCAAAACCACTGTCAATGGTGTCCAAGTCCACGTGAGGGTAGCCGTCCTCAGACTGCTCGTTTGATGCAAACGAATGGAGCGACACCCTCTCCGGTTCAGCAATCTGGCCCTCATTGGCTATTTGGTTTTCATGTTGCAGGGATAGCCCAATCCTGGACCCCCGTAGCTCCTCGAAATCATAACCAGCATGTTCTCTGTTGCCATCTTCAAATGAGCCAAAGCTTTCTCCATCTTGGTAACTTCTGAGGGAGCTCTGTGATGTGACTTCCTCCTCAAAGTCCTCTCTGGATAGGGTGACAGTGTGAATGGAGATGTGACCGGTGGAGTGGCCGGTCCCTTGTGAGCTGCCGCTGCCCTGAAAGTTCAGCAGCAGGTTGTTGGTGGGCTGCGATACATGGAGATGACCTTCTTCCATCTCGCTTTCCTTGTGGTAGCTTTCCTTCTCATGCCACTGAACAACGCTGTGATGCTTCTCGCTTTGCAGTGGCACACTTCCATCCATCTTTAGGTAGTCATACTCTTTGAATAAAGGCTTCACCCACTCCTACAATAAAGCAAAGAGCAGAAGTTTACTTGGAGTATTGGGAAAAGTTGCTGTATGCTTTATACAAATACAAATGCAGGTAGAAAAACAGGCTGTAAAATAAGAAATGAGCCTTGAGCAAGATTTCTTAACCCCTTAATTCTGCAATTCATTTACAATTATTAAACAATTAGAAACTGCTTCCTCTTGGTCATTTTAACTTTGCACTTGAGTTTACCAGTCAGTTCTTGATGAAAGTACATGCTGGGAAACCCCCTAAAGGAGCGTCTCAATAGACAAGATGAGAGAATTCAGACTGTGTGTCTAGACAAGTTTTATAAAGGTTTTGCAATGTTTCATGTTTTAATGTGTAATGAGACTGTAAACATTAGAAGTATACTTTGGGAGCTTGTGCAAATAAAAATGATCTGATATGTCTTTAAATCAATCAAAAAGCAGTTGCTGATTTGTAAGTTAATGAATGTCTAACGCTTAGTTTTACAGCTGCTCACTTTCGCATTCTTGAGCTACAGTCCTTTTGCAGCCGCTTTTAGCCCTGATGCAGCAAGGTGATACCCATATAAGCATGAATCAAAGTCTTGACGCCATGGCCACCAACCACATCCTGACATGAAAAAAGCTAACCAACAATGTCTTATCTATAAATCAAAAAAAGTACATCTGCACCAGAAGAGTGAGAGATAATAACTACAGCTACTTCAGAACAGGAACTTCTATTGAATTTTCTCATGCACAAGACAAATAAAAGAAATCGTGTAGGTAAAGAAGATCACACAGTTTCATTTTCATATCCTTTGATGTCATAATAAAAATAGTTACATTTCTTATATGTATACACATTGCCATACATATAAGGGGAAATAAAGCTATTATATAACATTAGGCAACTAATCATGATTAATTGTTTCACATGAAATGCTAACAGCCTAAAGTGCCTGGAAATATTCATTCTTACATATGTGTTTAATCCTAAGTAGTCTGCAAACTGGTTTTATAAATTATGATTAATCAGTCCATTTAGAGAGAGTCCATTTAGAGAGCACACAAATGCCCAGGTAAAGTCATTTACAAAAATAACTACACCTCTTTATTCATCACTATCTTACAAAAAGCATGTTGCTGCTGATTGTGCTGCAGCAGCGCCCTCTGCTGGGGAATGTGCACAAATGCATGCGCGTCCCAAGTTCCTTCTTCTAGTGCTTTTTTTGTAGCAGCAGAATGATGCTCTGGCTCAGGGATGCCCAAATACAGTCCTCCAGATCTACTATCCTGCAATTCAGGTATTTGATTCAGGTGTGCTGCAGAAGGTTTGCATCTAAAAGTTGCAGGATAGTAGATCTTGAGGACCGGACTTGGGCACCCCGGCTCTGGCCGATGTGTTGTGTCAAGCCAAGAGGACCCTTCATGTAAATGTCCACTCTTGATAATTACAATTTTTTTCCGTAATTTTCTTTTGTTTACCAATTAATCTAGTTTTGTGTAGGACTATTTACACTGGCCAACTCAGAGGAAATTTTGATAATGCCAAAAACAAAACGATTGCAATTTCAAAACAGCATTTTCTCAGAATTAAAACATGAAAATTCATGCACTAGGCTTCTTTATGAATGTAATGACTCACCTATTTCTTTTTAATATGCCTCCACATAGCCAGACATGTAATCTTTTAAAGTTGTGTTAAACAAAAGTTCTGCAGGCTTTAGTTTTTCTTTTGGCATTTTCAGTGAAGTCCTTGTACTGGACCTGACTACTCATGAATCATTAAAGAAAAAGAAAAATCTCAAAACTAAAGGGATGAACCAGTGTAATGTTGACACATACTGTTACAGAAAAAGTAGATTTTAAATTTTCAGGCTCTTTGTCATTGGAAACAGGTCTGATGGAGGGACAGATCCTCCCAGAACCCCGACTTTATCGACAATCAAGACCAAAAAGACAGAAACATCAGAAAAAGAGCCTTGGAAAGTCCTTGAACTAATCCTGAAGACTAGAAATGACATGAAAGCTTTTCTAAGAGCATTCAGACTCATGAAGAATGAAGCTGCTCCGACTAAATGCCTGTTCAGATTGTACAAACGCTGTTTTTGCACTCTCTGATATATTTCCACTTATGAGAGCTCAGTAGTGTAAGGGGAAAATGCTAATGCAGATGGAAGATAAAGAATTAAGGTAATCATAAAACAACAGTGACAAAGAAACTGAAACCACAACATTTTCACTTTGTTCCAGCCTGGTAAAAACAACGGGCTGTTTTTACTGTGACACAATGGCAAACGAAAGATGTTTTTAGGGGTATTTTCCACTGGGGTGGAACAGGTTTGACATGTCACACAGAACTATCTACCCACATTATGTCAGACAGATAAAACTAAAGCCTTCTTGAAGCCCCTGCTTAATCATTTACATCATGGAGTCCCTTAAATGTGCGACACTGGGAAAGTCCCTTCGAGCGGGGTCCAGACGCAGAAAGTTCCCCTCAGGCAGCACCTGCTGGGCTAATTTAGAAACTACAGAACTGCTTTGTTTTCCCTTACCTCAAAGTTCCCGCCGTGGTTGGCGTAGAGGGGCTCGAAAAAACCATTTGGCTTGGGGTAGTATGAAATCATCTCCAGTTTTTTCTGCCAAAACCTGAAAACAAATGTGAAATGCGTGGTGAATGAAAGGAGTTGAGCAGTTACAAGTCAGGGCAGGGTTGCTTTTGATGGCAGTGATCTCGTTTTTGGTACACGAGCCGTGCGGAGGCGAAGATGTGACCAAAGGCAGCGGCGTCCTCGATCATAACCAGTAATGCTGACAGCAGAAAGCGACTTTTACGTGAATAGTCACAATGAAACAAGGATTTCATTTTCAAGAGGTGCAGAATGTTAGGAAATCTTCTTTTATCAAATATCACGTTCCCAAGATTCTCATCCACTGTGAACATGGCCTTTGTTTCATCATTAAAATCTCATTCAACTGAAACTGTAATGAAACAAACTCTCTGAGAGGGGCCACAAGACTTTTTAAAGGAGCAAATATTGAACTTTTATGACCATTATAACCACAGAAAACCTGCACAGACATGTATGCTCAATGTCACTGGGCAGGAGTGTAAAGCTGCAGATGCTTCTGGGCTCAGGTCTGTGCCTCTTTACATACTAACCAGCTGGGAAAGTTGTTTTTTTTCCTCACATGCACCATGGCGGCCAAAAAGAGGCACAGAAAGCCCCCACTCTCACTTCTTGGTAAGTGTTAAACCTAGAGCCCAGTGGTTTAACACTTACATTGATATAGTAATTATGGAGCCATCTGTGGCAAGAATGCAGTGAGCACTGACACTATTATGTCTGGAGACGACAGAAAAGATTGAGGACCTGCAGTAACTAGCATTTCCAATCCGTGTGTTTTTATGTTTTGAGTAGATTTTGGACTTTATTTCCTGCACAAAATGTGAGGTTTTAAGGGTGGGGGTGGGGTGGGAGGTTGCCATGGGTTTTTCAGTTTTTCCCTTTTTTCTCTTTGTTTATCGTTTTTTTGAAAACTGAAAACAAAAAAAAAAACCCTCAGTTGATCACAAACAATTTTTAGTCTCGCCTTAAGAGACTGAAGTAAAACACTATTTTATAAAAACAAGAATATTTAAACTGACCTTGATTCTCTGACAAGTTTGGTGGGAGAGGTGACATCCTTATTCGGAAATGGTAAATTGGCAGAGGATGTCCCACAACCACAAGACCACCAGGTCTCTCTACAGCTGACAGCTAGAAAAAAGTGCAACTGTTGCCGGTTGTGGTGTTTATTTCATTCTTGAGTCTATGGGGTCGCGTTACAACCACCATGTTGACTTCATGCTTATGCAGAAGTCTTGGCACAGCTGATCCAAAAAGTGCTCCATATAAAACTGCATGCACACCTGCAGAGTGCCAGATGTGCATTACTGGCTTGATATTATGACACAAAGCAGTCATTTGCTTTATTCTGATTACCGACTGTGCACCCAATTAAAAGTCTGGACTCACTTTCCCATTAAATGGTAAGGAAGGTGGTAAGGGTTCCACAAACAGGTATAAAATGAGCTGTAATAGGGTGCACTGGATTTCAAGGGAAAGAACATTTCAAAGATGGTAGAGGTTCAGTGTGCACCTCTCCTGTTGCTAATTAGCTCTCATACAGCAGAAGTTTCTCTTTTGTCTCTGGTAGACCAGAGATGATGGGTACAGTACTCTAAGCAAACTCACAGGCTGCTAAAGACGCCTTTTGATATCTTTTGAAGTTCGATAGTTCACAGTGAAAGACATTAAAAGATGTTTTTTTGCGGTTTATAATGGAGGGGGGAGGTAGCGGGACACTCTAGCGAAGCAAAGTATGTGTTGCAGTGCTTCGGTGAAAGAGTCATGCTCAATGAGTTTTAATGCTGCCAGTTAGTTAAAATAGAGATAAAACACGATATAAGATCAGCTCTTCCTGCTAAATGCCCCTAAATCATGTTAGGGGTGATTTGGCATTTCTTTGTAACATGTTATTGGTAGAACTCAAAGACAGATTGATTTTCCACCACGCTAAGTTAGCAACCCACCCAACTGTGTTCTCGGTTCACTAAAAACTGAACATTCAGCCTCCATTTGAGCTTCATCAACCTATTAAACTTGCACCTGCAGCTTGTAAGCTAACAGAAAAGATGCAATGCTGCCAATACCAACAACCCATCTTTTACAGAAGGAAATAATATAATATATATATAATATATAATATAATATATAATAATAACAGATGGCCCAATAGGTGTCAGGTTTTCTGTACTTGTGTTGTTTTCACTTTGATGCTTTTTAAAGCCATGAGAGCTGTTCTTGCCTCTCGGAGGATGATGCTCTGTGACTTCCTATGTCTGCTTGTCATTTCAGTGCAAAGTGTCGCTGCACGTACAGCTTGCAGTGGTTTCTATATATGTGGGAGGTGATGCCAGGAAGGTGTAGATCGCGACGCGTTGCTAATCATTTACTGGAAGACAACTCAATACTGAGTTTAAGTCTTAACTCTACTTTGCTGAATTATCCTTTTCTGCAAAGTTATGTGTAATCCAAAGGATAATAGAGGCCAACAATGTTTGTTTTCTAATTCAGATGAAGTTTATGGTAATTATTTGTTAAAAACTCAAACCAAGACTGCATGAAACTCCATTGTTTAAAAGTACTCACGGTTTTTGTAAGTATCCCAGCAACAGGAGGCCAAGCACCAAAATAATAGGCAGTGACACGTACACCCAAAATATATCCATTCCTGGAAAAGGGAAGTGAGGGAGGAGGTTAATTTAGAGAAAAAGTAAACTATATTTTTGTAATAGTTATGCATGCAGAAACTGGCAGCTTTAAAGCGCCTTCACTGGGCTCAATAGTTTGGTTTAAAATGTGTGAAATGCTCTTCTACCTTCAACTCGTGCATCTCTCCATTCTGCACTGGGAGACCATTCACTCCATGGACCCTCAAGGAAAATTTTGCACACTTTGGCTTGAACATCAACAGTCAATTTTTTATGTGGCTTCAGTTGATCATGGTCTATTATGCAAAACTCTTTATCCACTTCAAGGATACGTGGAGCCTGCGAGGTAAAAGAAAGAAGAAAACACAGGAATGTCAACATAAGTAAAGAAGTTTGATTTCCCTTTTTTCTCCCCCTGCTTTCATATTACCTGCAGTGAGTTTTCGGTTCTTATTCGGAGCTGGTACTCGAGGCACAAAGCTGAGCTTTTTCTCCAGGTGATGTTGTAGGAATTTCCAGTGTTTACCAAAGTGACATTAGATGGAGGCCGGGGTTTCACTGTGAAAACAAAGCGTCCCCGGGTGTGAAGGGGGGGGATTAGAACAAATGTGAAAATAAAAATGCAGTCTTTTACTCCTCAATCTGGCAGTTGAATCTTATTTTTAGCTTTTGTGTTAATCTGAGAGGTAAAGCAGGTGTGGCGGTTTGCTACTGAATGACAGTTTGGGGAAGTTGCTCGTATGTTTACTTTTATCTGGGGAGTTTCTCAACCTCAAAACATGATAGCATGAAGAAAAAACTATAATTCATAAATATGGTTTGATTAGGAAACAGATTAAAATAATCTATAATTGGACTTCCTGTAAACTATTCTTACAGACATGTGGAGCATGCCATGGCTAACACAGAAGCTCCCTTCTGTGGCTTTTCCTCTGATATCTGTAAACAGTTTTAGCAGAAATGACTAATGATAAATGTCAAACATGAGTTAGTCATTATGAGCTGAACTTACCACGGTTACATAGCTGCCAATCACGGTCCATCGTCACCTGGCTGTTCTGCAGACTGGCTGTCGAGGTACAGATGGTTCCAACAGACAAGAGTATCTTGAAACCCTTGGGACGGACAAGGCACCAAGACTGAGTCGGTTCAATAACACATCTTCCATGAACCTCATCGTCCTCCTCCCTGTAAGATAGTTATGATGTGTAAGGGTCTGCCAGACCATCCTGCATCCTGATGGGTTCCCGGAGGAAACGAGACCATGTTGATAAGACAATGTACATGAAGGAGATGTGCAGGAACTCAAATATCCCCCATTAATGCTTCTTATTCACTCTGACTCAAACCCATTTAATGCACAAACCCCCACTAAGGTTTACCTACTAATGTATATAAACAGTTTGTAAGAAATTGTAATATTAAAACATCTGATTGTCCAGTTTTCCAGCAAGTGACAGACAAAATGACAACCTGGAAACAAGTCTATTTGATTCTAAATGTCCTATTTACAACTTTCAAGCCGGAGCCCTTCATTGGAACGTGTCCACAAAATTCCTGCACAGAATTTTCCTGTATGCAGATGGATGAGAAATACTGAAGGTCCACTTCAAGGACAACTGTTATGCTTTTCTTTCTCATTAATAGTACAGTTTTATATTTAAAGCAAGTGTCTTTATCTAAACATTCATCGGCAGTAAAGATTGGATGAAAATACAACAGATGTGACATGAAGTTAATAATCATTATCAAAATAATGCATGGCTGTTGCATCAGGAGTGTAAGGCACGGCCAAAAGTGAAGAGCTAGCTGCTGAACTGACTGAAAACGACTGGATAAATTCCCTTCCTTTACCGAAACACTGACACAATAACTTTTACCTGCAAGTGACATTTACGAGGACAGGATGCAAAAGCCCTGAGTCTGAGCAGGAGCAGTTCAGCGACTCTTCGTAGTCAGTAAAACAGGTGACATTGCAAGAAGATGCAGCTGCTGCAGGAAAAACAACAATGAAGCAGGATTTACCATTTATGCTAAACATGGACATTGAAATTGACTTGAAGCAACTTGACTCAGTTCAAGAAACATGATTCATTAATGATTAAAATGTGTCACATTCAGGATCAAAACAAGCAAACAACATTTTCTGAGCTCATTTCAGAAATGACAATCAGTACTTAATAGAAAAAAATTAAAAAATAAGCCATCTTACCGACAAAAAGAGTGAGACCCCATATCAACAATAAGGACATCAGTTTTAGAGCCATGGAGATGACTCACTGTTATCAGTTGCTGGGCAGAGGTGGGGGGAAAAATACAGCATTTCAAACATTGGGACAAAGGTTACATATTAAAAAAGACGACTTAAAAAGCTCCATAAATCCTAATATCACTGCTCACATCAAAATCAAATGTTAAAAAAGACCACAGTCTATATGGAGGTGAATATAATAACATATAACCCACAGAATTAAAAAGTAATAAATGATCTTTTAAAAAGGAGGTTGCTAGCTAAAAAGGTGGCACCTTCTGTGTTTTCTGTAGTCAGGAGATAAAAATCTTACCTCTCTGAATGAAGAACTCGGTGAGGAAGCCAACCGTCATCGATGACATCTGAGCCCTAAGTGCCAGAACGCTCGAGCTGCCGCGCTGACAGTACCGTGACTAAGGATGTGGTTTCAGTGCAATGTAATGTGGTCCCTAACCCGTCACAGCCAAATGACTGCTGCGAAAACGCAAAGTTGAAAGAAAAGTAAACAGGAAGAGGAAGTTTTCGGGTGCAATATAATGCAGTCATTAGATCTGCCTCCCTGGCGTTCCCTCCCTTTACTAATAAAGACAATAATAATATATTTCTAAAGTTGTGTTCAGTCTGATGATAAAACTGTGTTGTTTCTGGAAAGCACAAGTACAAACAAAGTACTTAACAAAAATAAAATTTCAGCTTCTTTTGGTTAAAAGACTGAGATATCACATTTTAAAATTTGAAAAATGTTGGAAAATATGTTATAAAAGCCAAACACAGCTTTTGCCTGCAGGGGTGGTGCTAGAGCGGTGTCCAAGGTGGCGCCACATCAGATGATGGGCAGCACACTGGAGGAGGATAGAAATGTCCTTCCAGACCTGCAGGGATCACCAGTATCACTGCACCAGTTTGAAGTTAAAATTCTAGTCATTTTGGATAAACTTTATTTTAAACTATAAACATGTGGCTGGATATGTGTACAAAAGATTTTGTCTCTGTGCAAGTCCGACTACGATTGTTCTGTAAGGCTCTTAAGTTGATGTTAGCATGAAGCTGTGAGCAGTGCTAATCTAGTTATGTTGTAGCACTAGATTAGGTTTAAGAAAATGTGAGGAAGCCAAGCCTGGTTAAGTAGTATCAACTTAGTTAACCATGATTTATACACAGGAGCTGAAAGTAAAATCTTTACAGATGGTAGAGCACTAAGCATCCACGTTACATAGCTCTGGCTAAGCTACTGCTACGGCAGTTTTATTTAAAGCTCCAGTGTGTAAAAATGACCCCCATCAAACAGTGCGCTAAGCACATTACTACCGCTGTTGCGCAGAGTAAGCGTCAACATTTCATACATCTTGGAGTGTCCTGTGAGGTGATGAGGTACCGAACAATGTCTGTTTTTGTTTGCTTATTGATTCTGATGAGTTACAAGGATGCCCTCCATGTGGTACCAAGCTACTGCTAATAGCTAATATCATTGTGAAATATTTTTTTTATAACCGCCAGAGCCAGAGTTGGTCTGATTAAGTGAGAAGGAGAGGAAGATGAAGAGGTAGAGCCAGTCAAAGCTGGGTTAGTGATGCCGCTGCAAGAGGAAAATCCTGTGCTGTAACCGTAGCAATGGAGCTTTTCCACTGTAGGCTAACAAATTAGCCACTCTGCTGCTTTATAGCAGTGCCAGTCAATGATTTGAGCAGACGGGAGCGGCTGATGGACTACCCTGCCGTGTTCCTAACATAGCGTTAAACTCAATCCAGGATAGACCGCCACCGATGTGTTTATAAACAACTTATTCCAAGCTGTGAGAACACTTTTATTTGGATACGGTTGTGATTAGACTAAGATAAAATACAGATTTATGAAACCAAGATAAAATCAAAATTAGTTACACTGTCCCTTTAACTAGCAATGATGCTATCTTATTTTACAGTGTAGGTACAGCATGAATATGTAAAGAAACTGATCCAGCAACCAGACAATTCATTTACTTTCTATGGAGCTTTAAGAACTATTTAGGTCAATGTAAAGACATTGGTGTTCGCGATAGAGGAACACAACTCCTAAAGTCTTGCTCCCCCTCTGAACTCCCCCATGTATAAAAATCTAGCTCCACCACTGTTTCTTTAGAAGTTTGTTTTTTTAGCGGAAGCATCCAGTAGGGAGCTCCTGCTGGGTTCTGGCCCACACTGACTCGTCTCTAGCGACCACTAGCATCTGGGACAGGATGATAGAAACATTTAAAGTCATTTAAAATATGGAAACTGGAATAGCCAAACAATTAACTCCATCCATCAGTGCAGTGTGTCTGGGGTCCGACAGAGGGCTATCGACGACCAGTAAAAGTAAAAATGACTTTAAGCCATCAGCACGAACAGCTCTGTCATTCTGAAGCTGCAAACAGCCTGTAAGTTTAAAATGATGAACAAACACACACACAGGAAGTGGCAGCAAATCATCATGTAATGTTTGTGAGATGAGGGGCAGCCACAGTGTGAAGTTTATGGTTTTAAACGGTTTTACAGATGGACAAAAACTTAGAACGCTGGCAGTGTTGACTGGAACTGCAGAAAAAGGTCAGACACCAGCTCATGTCAGGGAGCTCCGGTACCTGTCCAAGTCAGTAAGAGAATAAAAAGAAGGTTTGGTGGTTCTGATGTGAAGGTGGAGGCGGTTCCATACAGAAAAAGCTCTGTCCCCTCTTAGTTTAAGCCTACACAAAAAGAAGGAAGTGGTCGGCTGACCTTGGGGATCTAGCAGGTGCATAAGGGGCTAGGAAGTCAGCAAGGGACAAACAAACAATAAAATCTTGAAATCCACTCTAAAATAAGCAGGTATCCAGTGCAAAGAGGTCAGAACCTGTGTGTTGCTTTCCCTCCTCTGAGTGGCTGTTAGCAGCCTGGCAGCAGCATTGTGGAGCCGCTGCAGGCGGAGCATCAGGGACCGGCTCACACCTGAACAAAGACGGCTGCAATATAGTTTAGTTTGGATGATTTAAAAGCATGGGTAACTTCTTTAAAAGCACTTGGCTTCTGTGAGAAGCTAAGCTGATAAAAAGTGTTTGTCGAATGAAAAGGTTCTGTCAAAAATAGCTCCCAGGTTGTTTTTTTTAAACGAAGGATTCCAGAGCTCTGCTCCCAGATTGCAGGCGTGTTCTTGGCTCCTGAGTCTCCAGAAGCAGAATGGGAGGCAGATCATTCTGCCATCCAGCTCATTTCATGTTGAACAGGCTTCCAGCGGGGGCAGATGAGGACAGACGCACTCATTGTGATCAGCAGTGGGCTTAAAAGCTTCCTGTTTAATACAGCGGAGATGTCTACCACCGTTTGAGGCTTGCTTTCAGGTTTTGGGGCTTTATGTACATGTCTTTGTTTGCATTTTAAAACTGTGAAGCGTATCAAAGCCGTGTTTCATGTTGGTTTTACACATGTAATTGATTGACAAGGTGAGAACATGACCACATATGGGCAAGCGAACCCTGCCAGTTACAATCTTTATAAACTTGTGCAAGGGAGTTTTTGACAAAACTAAATCCACTTTAAAGCTGAACACATGATTTTTTAGAATTATTTTCAAGTTTTAAAACTTTCCTGAAAATTAACTTGCCTAACTTAAAGCATGAAAACATAAAAATAATATTTTTTTAGTGCCATAATTTGTTTTAAAGGTTACACAAAGAAGAGCTTTGCTCTCTGGCCTTTTCTTTTTTACAGATATCAAAAGACCCTGATCTGACACCTACACTGTCAGTTCTTTGGGGTTTTTAGTAAATTCCAGCAGAGTTCAAAGTATCTGAAGCTGTGAGTCATAATAAACCTGTTATGAAACTACTCAACACACACATTAAGCAATCAAGTTAACCTTAAATGTCATCAGCTAATGAAATTTCTTTTAATTTTTAATTCTTCAATCAGAGGTAAAAGAGCAGAGGGATCCTAATCTCTTCATATAAACACCACAAGGAGCGACTCTGTGACCCCGGTTGGCAGACCTTTGTGATACTTAAACTCTGTGGGCGAGCAGACTGACTAATTCTGCTACAGACGCATCTTATAGGAGCAAATGTCACTGCTGACATCTGCACACCCTCAGTGTTGAAATATTTCTCATTTTTGATAAAAGCTATTCTTGGTTTCCACAACATAGGATCTACATAATATGATTTACAGAGAAAAGACAGATGAACCCGTCCCGACCCTTTTATACAAAATTAACAATATTCAAAAGTAAAATGTCATTTACTGATGAGGAAATTGGAATAATTAAAGCGGATGTTACAGCCAAATTCATTATTTAGTTGGTAATAAAATATAAAAAATGCTTACATAAACGATAAATAATTTGTCATAGTTATGAGAGAATTTATTTGACAAAATACATAATTTGCTAATGTTAATAACAGACTTTGGGCTTCCAGTGAACTCTAGCTACACGGTGCTGCGTCACTGTGTTGCGACCGCTGAGGCCTTTGGGGCAGATAGAAGCCAGACACGTTGGAAATGACATCGTTTTTTTGACCATGCGATTCTGTAATATTTTTAATTTTTTTTCTAAACATCTTAAAAAGAAGGAACTTTTCTCACACGCATTTCAAACACTAGACTGACTGTAAAACAGGGGTACAGAAGACAAATGGTACAACAGAGTGCCACTCCAGCAAACTCCGCTAAGAAAGTGAGGAAATGTGCGTTCGGTTGTGTGTTTCTGCCAGTTTGTGTTACACGCCTGGAAAATCGAATCAATGTTGTGGGAAGAACGATGCTGCTCAATGTTTCTGTCGTGTCCGTTTCCCTGGTAGCATTAAGCCGTGTTGCTTAAGCCACAAATGCACAGTCCTTACAGGTTATACCTCATTGTAAAAGTGATTAATCAGGTTTTCCAATGACCTGTAACACAACAACACCAGCTGGTATTAATAGAGGTGAGAAAAGGTTGAATACAAATCCCTTCACCTTTTCTGTTTATTCAGAAGAAAACCATTTGGCAGAGCTGTAGGACATGGTTATATTCATTAAAGTTTTAATTACAAACTTCAAGGTTAGCGATTGTCATCTTGTTACAAAAGAGATGCTGAGGAGTCTGTTGATCTGTTCGATGAATGAAGCTTCATCAAGTCTAAATATGAAAAGCATCTTGAATGGTGGCTTACATGAAATGTGCCGTACAAATAAACTTGCCTTGCTTTAAATATCAAATTGTTCCACATTATTTTACATTTCCGATATTTGACACCTCCCACGTGAGTCAGGCTTAACTTCCTTCCTAAACCTTACTACAACAGGAGGGGGCTGGTGTCGGAGAGGGCATCAACTGAGCTCATGGTTATATTCAGAGGTCTCATCATCGTCTTGTGAACCACATGGATAAAAAATACAGGGAACTTGGAGAAGAATGAGGATTTATCTGAGGAATTAGAAGGAATAAAAGCAAAAAATAACTTCCAAGATAAAAATGAACAAAGATTTTACCACGATAACCTCACATCCATAGAATAACAGGTTACTAAAACATCTCATCTTCGTAAAAAAGTAAAAATCAGGAAAGATTTGTGTGCTGAAAATAAACCCATGCATTTCTTACTTCCAGATAATTTTTTAAAATCATAATTTGTTGGTTTGACTGTAGACGATGCGTCTAAAGTTGGGCCTGGAGGTTATTCAATGTTACCATGGTTCACACAAGGGACTCAAATCAAGCAGAACCAACAGCCTGAGAAGTTGGAGCAGGGTCGGACTGAGGAAAAAAATAGGCCCTGGCATTTTTCCTCTGGACCGGCCCACTATTGGCCCGGTGACCCCCCCCCCCAAGTACACATAGTATGTACAAAGTATGTATGTGTGTGTGTGTGTGTACTATGTATGTATATACAGTATGTACTACTCTGTGTGTGTGTTTCATGTACAT
>JAVQJG010139029.1:0-15156 GCA_036024015.1 Craterocephalus amniculus
TAAAATTTCCAATAAATCCTATAAATAATAAAGGAGGACGCAAAGCATCTTCGGATATTTATCTAGCCCTTCCTCAGCGAGTCAGCATCTGATTTCCCTCGTTCTGAAGGGCTGGATTCCTACGCCCTACCCCTTGTTATGTCCACTACCCCTACATTCTTTGGAGAATTGGGACATCACTACCCTTCACGGGAACGCGCAAAATGTAGGGGTAGGGCTAAAAAGTAGGGCCAGGGGGTGTATTGGGACAGGGCCAAAGACTGCTCCCCAGCAGATCTAAGCAGAACTTCCTTTGGGGCATACTGGCACCTTCACACCCTGTCAGCGGCAGTTTTCTCTGACTGCGGTCAGTTTGATTTAATCGACATTTTCAAATCTATGCAAAACAGATTTGTGTGTCACGAAGTCAAGAAGGGCCAAAGCACTGTTAGAATTTCCCACCGCTCATTCTTGCTTGTGGTCTGAGCACTGAATAAGGTGTTACGTTAAACTATAGATGCTGTGATTATTCTAAAGTATTCAAACGCCTCCTGAAGTTTCAGGAAACCAACCGCAGTCACTGTTACTTTTGAATGTTACCCGGAACCAGATCTTCGATTTGAAGAGTCACTCGATGTCAGGCTATTTCTCCTGTGTGTTGTAAACTACATCACTACTTGGCTCTTCATTAGTCTGCTGCCATTTGCCTTTAAACTTAACAGAAAACACACTATTTGTTTATGTGTCAACATGTTTTTGTAGCTTTTGTGTGTTTTCTTTTTTTTCTGTATAGATGACTGTGCACTGCCCTACTATTCATGTGTTGTCTGTCATAATCATTGTCATACTGTTGGTGAAATGTGAAGTGATATTGCTATTGGTCAGTATATTGTCTTAGGGATCTTAGGTTTTAACGTTGTTTGGTTGAGAAGACTTCTTTGTCACGGCTTATAAGAACTGATCCCCTGATTTTGCACTACAGGACTGAAACAGAGGGGGACGAAGGGGCAGTAGTTGGATTGTTTTAGAATATGTAGCCTATAATTTGCACTCCTAGTTTGTAGGCTCGATTTGAAATAGCTAAAAGAAAAGGAGGTCAGTTCCTCTTGCTTGAAAGCTTTTTATTAATTAGCCTAATTAGAGAATGAGATAGAAGATGTTGAATCCAGATTAATTCCTCTAATATTTCTTTCCAGCATCTTCGTTTTTAAAAATAGAGAAAAAATGTGTTTAATTTTCTCCGTTTTGCTTTTTTGATGCATTAAATGAAACTTGTGGCCAAAAAAGAAATGACAGACATCACTGTGATATATACTTTTTAAGAGATTGAAATTCATAAATCAAAAACATTTATAAAGAAATTGCTAATTTTTTGGATGATTTTAAATGTTTTAGTAAAGAACCGTGTTGTCTGATAATTTCCCCAGACTTGTTGGACAGAGAAATAAAATATATCCAGACTATATTTCAAAATAATTCTGCTGAATAACTTGAATTGTTTGAAAAGAATAAATATCAGTTTTAATAATTGCCTTGGATTTTAAATGTGGATGTTTAATATGACAAATTCACTATATTTGCCATGTTGGTGCAATTAAAGAGTCTTCTGAAAATAAAGGGACTTATTAAAAAAACTGCATTGTGAGTTTTTTTTCTGAAAGACAGGGCATTTTTCTGTTAGTTAAAACTGATTTAAAATAATGAAACACACTCTTATCAGGACTTAAAGAAATCAGTTGTCCCTTTCAAGTTTTTAAGATTAATTAAATAGAACATTAGAGCTTTTAAGTTATAGGTCTTTAACGGATGACTATAGAGTATTTGTCCTTGTTCGGTAAAACAAGCCCAAATCATGACCCTTCCACCACCGTGCTTGACATTTGGTATGAGGTGTTTCTCCTGATATGATGTCCTTTTATATCCAGATTTGGTGCTGTGCATTATGACCAAACATCTCTCCTTTGGTCTTTTCTCTCTAAAAAGATCATGGAAGACTACAGGAACAATATCCTTTGGAGAGACCAGGCTTTCTCTTGGCAAACTCTTGCAAACAAGCCACACCTGTTCAGCATTTTCTTTGAAACTTTCTTTAACTTAAATGTTTAAAATGCAAACTAAGACAAAGTTTGAGTTGATCTTACAGTTTCTGTTTAGTTTGATTAGCTGATCAGCCAGCCCACATTGCACCTGACCTCCTTGCTCTCTCAGGTGGTGAGCTGATGGAAAGGGAAATCTGCATTGCATCTTCCAGCTATGCTTGGCTGGTCCAAGTGAACAAAACAGTTTGGTCTGGTTACGCACCAATCCCCTGCTTGCCATTGTAACCCAAACATGGGCACACTGGAGGAACTATGTTTATCAGTTGGTTTGGATAAAAGCGTCAGCCGTGTAATGTTATGTAATGTGTGCAAAAGGTAGAAGGATCGATCCAATCTTAGGAAGACAGATTGACTGTCTTGAATGTTTCCCACTTAATGGATACATTTTCTCAGTAGGAACATTGAACTCCAAATTGTTAGGAAATGTCCCTTCCAGATTTATGAGCAGCAACATTTCTTTGCTCCCTCTGTTAGGCCTACACTCCTGCCCTGCACCAGATCGTTCTTTATTTGCTCAAGGTTGTATTTACTTAATTTTAAACGATGATTATAATTATTTGTATTATATAAGTTATTTGTATCAAAATATGTTGAGTCTGACATAGTATTGGAATTAAGCAAGAGAAAACAGTTTAGCATAGTTTGGTTGCACTGCTTTTAGTCGTCGCTTTTGAGTGGCACAAAAGAACTGGGAAATTTTTTTAAAACTTTAAATCTACCTTTTCCACCAAAAAAGAAAGTCTGAACACTTAAGGCAATTTCTCTGCACTGCTTTAATGTCCTTGAAGGAATAGGTCTAAGTTTAGCTTTATTCATTTGTAAACTTGCAGGATCAAAGGTCTATAATGAGTTATCTCTGGAGTTTGCCCAGGCACTCAGTCAGTCAGAGGAGTGTGCCATCACACAGCTGACCCCTCCACAGCTCTCCCCTCACCTTGAACACTGCCCCAAAGCAAAGCCAACAAACATGGACCACTTGTATGACACCGTAATTGAGGAAAACGCGCAGGTCCAGCGCCTCGATGGAGCTGACAGCCCGGACCGAACTGACATCTCCGACCGAGCCGACAGTCCCGACCGAGAGCCAAAGTACGAGAACACAGGTGAGGACAGAGAGCAGCTGCTCAGCGAGGTGCAGGTGCACTCCTCTGCGGAGGGAGAGCGCGACTCCCAGGATTACATGGAAGTCAGGGGCGCGGACCAGCAGGACTCCTCCTCGTCTTCATCATCCAGCGACGATGAAGAGTCCAAAGCCGAGGAAGCGGCAGTAGTAGAAGAGGAAGGTGTGAAAAAAGAGATTGAGGTGCCTGCGGTGGAGGTCGAGGAGGCGAGAAGCGAGGTTAACGGCTCATCCAGGCGCTCATCTGTCTCCTCACGATCATCTTCCCACGGAGACCCCTGCGAAGACCCGCCTATCCAGCAGGCAATCCAGGATGAAAGTAGCTCCGAGGATGAGATGGTGCATACCCAGAAGCAGCAGGAGGAGTTGCACTTCACCACTCTGGAGAGTGTCACTCTGGATGAGATAAGCGAACCCAGCATCCATGTATTCGTGAAGGTAAGAAATAGATGAGTGGAGGTCTCTGGAGGGCTGACCTACAGCAGGTGTCAGTTTGCTTCACTGAACCTCCAGCCAGAAAAAGCAGTTTGAGGCATAGCTGGTGCTTATTGTTACAAAGGGAATGAACATTACATTCCCCATAAAACAAATATCAACTGGAATGCTCCGTCTTCTAGTAAAAGGGCAAATCTTCCCTTTATAAATTTCTCTTGAATCAAAATGTCAATGTTCTATGAGTAGGCCTACATGGTTAACCAGCAGCATTGTGACATCTGACAGTAAGAACTATTGTCAGTGATGGATGCAGAATTGTCAGTTTGAGTTTTGTTTTTTTGGATCTTTTCTATTTAGTAAAGTCGAAATTAAAACAATGAATCCTTACACTGGTTTTTCACCCAAACCAGTTGACAGCAGTGACTTTGTAACATGTACATTTTCATCTTGTCCAATATGAAGACAATTTCAAAATCTCTATGACTCAACAACGGTTGAACATACTATAGTAAATGTTTGAAATGAAATAAAGTACTTAAATAGTTTTATAGTATCTTCCGGTTTAAATTTTTTTTAAAGGATTTCAATGAAGTGAGTTGCATAAATAAGTTATTGATATTTTTGTCTTACAATGTTCACAAATATGAAGGAATTCAATCAATATTTGAAAAATGTATCAATAAAATAGATTGTAGATATACAAATTTGTATTGCCTAAAATAATCTGAAGCAGTGCCAGCATTAAATGACTGCAATATAATTAATCTCATTTATATAGCCACATATTGTTTAATAACAAAGCCTGACTAATTATGGGTTTATCAGGTAATAATACTTTAGTATCATCAGAAACACCTTTGTATCCGAAGTATTACTCTTAGCAAGTTGTGTTAGCAATGATTTGTACGTGTCAGAACTTTTATTAATCTCTTTAATTTGGAGCCTGTGATCTAATAATAAGTAATCTATTTACTGTACGGCCATAAAGACCTGGGTGATGGCTGGTCTGTGCAGTGTGCCATCAGGTAATGAAGGGGTCACTGCTTCTTGTGTTGGTGAGATTAAGGTAGTCATCTGGACTCAGGGAGTGTATAGGCTTTGTTTTAAAAAGGTAATTTAGACATTAAAAAGAAGTAAAAATCAGCCTTACATTGAAGGTTAGCAGAAATTACACGGGAACTGGGCAAGTGACTACTGCTTTCTATTCTGAATGATAAACTCTTGATGAAATTATCAGAAAATTGTCCTTTGCCAAATAGTTTGAACACACATGTATGTTCAGAAATACTATAAAAACACACCTAATGTTGACTGTTCTCATGAACTTAATAGCAGAGCATGTCTGCTATCAGAGAGGTCAAAAGTGAGCATTTGTACTGTACAGACGGATAAAAGAACACATTTTGAACACATGCTATCTTGGTGTATTTATATCACAACTAAAGATAAACCTATGCCGTAACTTTCCGTACAAATGACAGCATCTTTGGCCATTCCTCCCGTCCTGGCCCTTCCTATCTGAGCGAATCCGGGGTGTGTGTACATTTTCCAACAGCTTAATGTTCAACGAGTGTTTTAAATTAAATGAAGCACTGCTACAAAAGTAAGGAGGTCTGTTTTTGCTGACAGCAAATGTGACACCACTATCACTTCTATCATATCATGACTTGAAAAGTCTGATAATTTTTATAAATGTGTGGTGTTAGCACATCAGGTGAGTATGTAACAACACATGAAAAAAGTTCAAACCCTCCCCTTCACCTTGGCTCTGCAAAGATACAAGTGTCAGTTACTGTTTGATGCAGATAATGAATGATTAGCCCAAGAAATCAGTAGTTTGAGCTTCCATTTATCAGGCTGTACAAAAATCAGAACCATTCCTTGGAAACGCTAAAAGTGTCAATCAGTATTATCACTTTTGAATGATGAATTTGACTAATGAAATAAAGTTCTTTTCTGTCGTCATGATAAGTTTCAGGCCACAAAAAGCATAACTGGTTATGAAATCCATCTTTCTAGATCAACACTGAACACAGCTAATTAATCAGACCATTTTTAATCAAATATTTAATTAGGTTCTAAAGATAGATAAGTTTAAAGGAGAGACAGTTCTGATAAGATTATTATACTTTTTAACAGTAATAGTTGTAGTGATTTTAGTAAAAATAATAATATAAGTAATAGAGTAAGTTTATTTGTATAAAAGATTTTCTATACAAGACAGTTCACATCCAGTTTATATTAAACATTAAAAGCATTACAGAGGTTTATAATTAAGTATTTAAGAGTAGTGAAAGCTATCAACAAATAGTTAAAGTCACAATAAAATAATAAAATTATTAAAAAATAACTTTATTGAAAGCAAGATAAGATATTCGTAATAAAAGAAGACGACTGAGAAGAAAATCTTGTGCCATTGCAGGACATTTGTCACTTTATCTTGACAGAGCTGGAAGAGGTTATTTAAATCTTTGTAAGCACCTTGTGAGCTACTCAGCTGCTCATGTAACCTTGTATTCATTAAGCAGATCTCAGTGGTGTTTTAGTCAATCCAGCAAGTCATCCATTAACCAGAAGGTTGGAGGTTTGAATCCTGCTTCATCCTAATCAAATATCAAACTGTTTTGACAGTTTGAGTATTAGTTTGATTAGTCAAACTGCTGTAAGTTTGGGAAAGACACCTCACCCTCCTTGCATCTTGTGTCAGCATCACTAATTTGTGATTTGCCGTTGGTGCTACATATCTATCAGTGTGTCAGCTGAGGCCACACATGTAGCCTAACATCACCAATGTGTGAATGTGGAGTTAATGAATAATGGATTCAATGTAAAGCAGTGTGGGTGCCTGAAAAGCGCTATAATGGTTATGATTGGGATTATGATTTTGTAAAAGCTAACTAGAAGCTTGGATAAATATTAAGACATGAAACATTATACGGTATCATTACTTCTAGAGTGCATCAGTGAAAAACTAAAGCAGAAATACCTCCACAGGAACCATCAGGGTAAGTGGCAACTAAACATTTCACAGGAGTAATTAAACATGGTCACATTAAAACAATGTGGAAAAGATATCAGCAATAAACTAAATGAAGATATTGTAGTTACCTAACATTCCAAGCAATCTACAAGGACATTTTCATACAAATAAAATGGTCAGTATAGTGCCCAATCGCCCCAGAAGTTGACATTTGAGCTTGTTTACCTCATGATCCATAAGAGAGAATCATCTCAGACTCCCCAAGTCTCCATTAGTATTAGTGGAAACCACAAGTTAGATCACGATACAGTGTTAGATAGATTCAATGGACCGCATTTTGATGTTTGCTCATATCACAATTCATATTATAATATTCTGCCTTGAAACAATTTCAATTCAACACAAATTGTGTTATGACACAGTACAATATGAAATGCTGATTGAAAATAATCACTTCCGTTAGTATCAAATCACATAAAGCTACAAAAATATTAAAATATTCAGATTTTATTCAGAAGCTCTAAACACAATATGTTTAAATGAAAAACAGACAAGCAAAGTCCACTGTAAACCTTCTCCCTATTTAGAGCCTCAAACTGATTATTTAGAACTTAATTATTTAGAACTTAGTTCTAATAACTAATAGGCTACTAATAATTAGGAGATTTACTTAATCAAATTCATCATTTATGTCCATCAAATCATTGTTTGATGACTATTTTCAGTTTGGATACTGCTTTTGGCTTATTGAGCATTGAATCAATGTATTCATGTATATGGATGTATTGTTACACTTCTACCCTTTAGTGTTTTAAATATGATAGATCTAGTTGGTTCACTGTAGATGGCAGGGAGATCATATGTTATTCATCTGTGATTATATTCAAATTTTAGTGCCTGTTGAGGATCAGATGATTTGTTATATGTATTGATATGTGAACCTTAATATTTGATAAAGTTGCGTTTTTTCACAAGACGAGAACTTTGAATGGAAGCTGTGGCCCACTATTTGGTTTGTGCTGCCTTTTGGTGTGTTAGCCAGAAGAGGGAGCTGCTCTATAAACGGTGAAAGTTGAAAAAAATTCTCCATCCCTTTTCCTTTATTCATCTCACTTTCAGGCATTTTTCCCCACTTTTGTATGAGCAATGTACATTTTCTAGTTAGCATGACACATTTACACTCCATCGCATTTATTTTTGCTTGTCCTACAGAGCCCCTCTCTGTACGAATGCTACTTCCTGCCTTTAAACCAGAGTAAGTCATCAATAATTTACAGAACAGTCCACTCCAGGTCTGCTGCTTGTGATCAGATAAAAAAAACTGCATGAATTAAATATGGATGCCTCTGCTCTGGTGCTTGTAAAATCTACGAATTGACATCTTCACAGACTCGAAGTGATAGAAAAATATTTTGGAAATGTTTTGGGATTTGTTATTTTTGACTTCTTTGTTTTAATTTTTTTAAAATTAAGCAGAGCACATGTTTCACTGAGTAGGAGAAAAATGAATATGATTAGGTTTAGGAAAAGTGAAACAGGTGAGAGAGTAAGTGCTTGTAGTGCTGTGTTCATCATTGGGGGCTTGGTTGCAGTGATGAGAAGAGAAGGATGGAGCTCCACCCCCATTGGCTTATCCTGACACCTGTTTTCCACTTAGTGTCAGTAAGATCTCGGACTGCTCACCATCTGTGTCTAAATCAGAGCACAAGGCTCTAACTAACACTTCGACCGGCTCTCTGGGTCACCCAGAAGACACTATTAAGGAGAAACTGCCTTCATTGGATCACACAGTGGTGATTGTCTGGAATCAGGAGCTAAAACTGAAAGGGAGGATCATTTCCGGTGTGAGACATCACTCCTAAAAAGAGTGGAGAAGCTAAGAGGGGATGTCTGTTTGCTTTTTTTTTCTTTTTAATGGAGGATGTAGAAGAATAAGAGGAATTTCAACAGAAAAAAAATAAGACTCAAAGTGGCATCCAGAGACAGGTGACATGTCCACAAATAGTGAAGACAGAGAACCTGATATTGAACTTTTTGTGAAGGTAAGATAGAACAATAATAACATTTTTGTGTTTTTGTGTTATGGTTTAAGACAGTGTTCAAGCAGAATTTTAGCTGGGCATCACTGTGTGATACAGAAAACTTGTGTAACCCAATAGCAGAGTTAGAGTTACAGCACATGGCCCTGTGTGTTGACCCAGGATTGTTGTGACAGTGATACTGAAGCTAAGTGCTGATTTTGGGAAGTTTGTGTCAGCCACTACTACACGGTCATCATGACTTCAGCAGAACTTTTGTTACAGGAGGGACTGCCTTATGTAATTAGCTTCAATATAATAGATTTAAGTCACTGCACATATAATCTTGGAAAAAGGCATCACTTCAAACCAACTTGTAGTGTTGAAAGAGTCATTTTCAGAAAGGCCACCTTCAGCAAAGCAGCAGCATTTTTTCAACAACAAGATGCACTTCAGGTCCCCTGAGAACTGACTGGTGCAGATGAATAAAGCTGAAGGCAGATGAGGTGGAAGTAGGTGGCAAAGCTTAGATGTGAATGCACTGAACTGATGTGAAAGCTAACCTCAGTGAGTCCACCTCCAAGGAAACCCGACAACCAGGTAACTGTAAGTTCACCGATGCTGATAACAGGAAATAACCATAACCCACAGGCCTCCCTTTAAAGTTCCTGTGTTTTTGCAATTAGTTCTCGAAAGCAAAGTTGATGCAGTAACCTATATTTTCAGAGTGGTTTAAGTAGTAGCTGCAGTCCTAATATTAGTCTTTTCCTGCTGCTGCCATCTGAGATGTGACCTAGCTGGACAGAGTGCTGTCCTGTGATGTTCAACAGAAGCTGTACATCGAGCCGTGAGAACACACTGAGTTTCTCAAGCTAAATCTTTGCAATTATTGATGCTTTTTTTTGGACTACATGACAAAAGCTCAAAGAACTGCACAATTTATATATCCAGGGAATGCTCACATTCTGTACGTTTGAGCTCATACATACACTGGCAGAATTTATGATACTATTTTGGGCATTTTTCAGAGCATATAAATTATAAGAAAATATGTTGTTTCTCACTCATGGTAAGTGGAGTCATTTGTTGTCAAACAGCTGTTTTCTTACTCTTTTTAGAATGATAGCAGAAACTACCTAAATAATCTCTGAAAAATGGTAAAAAAGAAAAGAAATTACAAATTCTGCCAGAGTATGTAAACTTATGACACAACTGTATATATATAAGCATCTCAGTTTATACATTTCACGATGCCACCTTAAACACGAAGTGCCCCACAATGCTAGAAAGTTCCTGAAACTTGGGGTATGGAGGTGGAAAGGTTTGGGTGTTCACCAGGCAGTGGCGCTCCAATAATAAAACAGCTGGTGCATCATGGAAAGTGCATGATCCAGGCCCACAACTTTATGGTAATATAAAACTAAATGACCTAAAAGCACGAAAAATGGTTTTGTCTGTTTAACTCTGGTATTTACTCTCACTAAATGTTTAGAACATTGTAACTGCATAGTCTACTTGATAGATAGGGAGTAGCTTTGCCTCCAGGAGATCCTCTTCAACAGCAGATCACTCACTAGCTTTGACTCTCACTTTCCCCTTGCCTATAGATCTAGTTGTGCATGACAGCTTTTGTCCTCTATATTCTAGATGCTGATTCGCCATTATTTGCCGGCTATGTATTGTGTTTCCTTCATGCAAGTGAGCCCAGCTATAACAAAGCTTAGACAGAAGCATCACATGCACGCAGGCAGTACTAAGAGCATCAATGGCTGGCGTACATACAGTTGGCTCAGCTACTTTCAGACTGGCAGCTCATTTTTCTGGTCCTTGCTCGGTGCTGCATACAAATGGACCCATGGCAGTGAATGGCAAAGAGCCTTTCACCTCTTTGTAGTATACTCTCATGATGTAATAGCTACTGCACAAAACACTTTAATCACAACATCAGTAGTGCTTTGAATGATAGAGACAAACTTCAAATGATGGACGTGAGGTCAGTGCACTTATTCTACTGTGTATTGTGGGTCTCTTTGTGACTGCAGGCCAGAGGGTCAGGTCCTGCACTTTGTGCCCCAGTGGCCAGTGAACCAGGTCATGAAATCAATATGTATAATTCAGCTAAGCCTGTGGATCAGGTGTCACTGTTGGTGCTCTGCATGCCGACACATGATATCACGGCATGTGTACAAGTGCTGTATGGAGAGTAAGGCATTCTGTGTAGTTCGTTTTCAGAATGTCAACTCAGTTCAATTCAGCTTTATTAGTATCGCCAGTGCATGACAATATCATCTCAGGGCACCTCATAGACAGTTATGGCCAATCCGATTGTCAAATATAGATTAATATAAGCCAGTTAATAACAAATAGTCTATGTAAGGAAACCAACAGACAGCCTTGAATGATGTCTTCAATCCAATCCCCATCCTGAGCATGCTAGAGGAGACGGTTGAGAGGAAAAACTCCCTTTTAACAGGAAGGAAAAACCTCCGACAGAACCCGACTCAGCCTCGATTGGTTGGTGTAGAAAGGACAGAAAGAGAGACCAACAGACATCAAAGTAGATCCATGGAGGTCTGCTGGGAGAGTAAAAAAAAAAAGTTAATAATGGCGTACTACCATATGTTTATACATGAGAGATGAGGATGAAAAGCCCAATGCATCATGGAATGTCTTCAGCAGTCTAAGCCTATGGCAGCATAGTCTAAGGGATGGCTAACCTTCCCTAACTATTGGACCTATCAAAAAGGAAGGTTTAAGTCTGATCTTGAAGGTACTGTAGAGAGGTTTTAGGTCCTCCTAACCAAAGCTGGGAGCTGTTTCTAGGGTCACCTCCCAGTCGACTCGTAGAGACTGATGAATAGAAGCAAAAACTGGAGAAAGATGATCTCTCTTGCTGGTTCTCATCAGAACCCTGGCTGCAGCAGGGCGTTATTTAGGATAGCCCATCAATAAAGAGTTACAATAATCTAGTCGTGAAACAACAATCCATGGACTAGTCTGAGACAGGATGTCCCTCAGTTTGGCAATATTACGAAGGTGGGAAAAGGCGGTTCTAGAAACCTGTTTAATATGCAAATCCTGGTCAAAAATAACTTTTCCAGGTCCAAAAACAACAATTTCAGTTCTGCGTGAATTCAGAGGGATGAAATTCAAGGTCATCCAAGTCTTTATTCAATTCAGTTTAATTTAATTCAATTCAACTTTATTTGTATAGCGCCAGTTCATGGCACTCATCAAGTGCTCATGGCACTTATGTCTTTAAGGCATCTTTGTAATCTAACAAAGCGGTTAATCTCATCAGTTTCATGGAGAAGTAAATCTGAGTATCATCTAGCAATGGAAGTCCATACCATCTTGTCTGATTATATTACTTTAGGGAAGCATGTACACTGTGAAGAATACTGGTCTGAGGACAGAGCCCTGAGGAACTCCATGACTAACTCTGGTCTTTGAGGAAGATTCCTCATTTGCTAAACTGAAATTTATCTGATAAATTTGACCTAAACCAACCTAATGCTGTTCATTTAATTCCAATAACATGTTCAAGCCTCAGTAGCACAATCTTGTGATCCATGGTGGTGAATGCAGCACTGAGATCCAACAAGATAAGTAAATGACAGGAGTCATTTATCTGACACCATGAGAAGATCATTGGTAACCTTCACCAGTGCTGTTTCTGTGCTAAATCCTAACTGAAATTCTTCTGATTATTTCTGGTCAGATGGGCACATAGTTGAGTTGAAATTTTATGTTCGATAGAGGTCTATAATTAACTAACACTTCTGGATAGAAAGGTTTGATTACAGTGGTCTTGAAAGACTGAGGCACATGCCCTGTCAATAGAGATATGTTGATCAGATCCAGTATGGATGTATCAAAATTAAGCGAACAACTTCCCTAAGTAGTCTGGTTGGGATGGGGTCTAAAATACAAGTTGAAGGTTTTATCTGTTATTAACTCAGGGAACTGTACAGGCCAGAACTGGTCCAAACCTTAGTCAGTTTTCAAAGAGGTTGCAAATGGCTTTAGTGGCTTAATTGAGTACTGTCTCTTTACTGTCAACATGCTAAATTCCTAGTTAATAACAAAACGTTAATGAGCTTCATGTTTAATCCCATAAATATTTGCACAGGATGCACAGGACTCACTTGTCAAAAGCAATAAAATCCCCCCCAAATTGAAGTTGCAAACATTTATGTTACTCTTTTAATGATTAATGTAATATCTACTCACCTGAATTTAGAAAGCTTCACTTGAAATGATTTGGCAACCCCTGCCAGGCATGACTCATACTTCAGGTTTCTGGCCTGTACTGTTTAATTCAAATACTAATGCAACAATACTACTCCAATAAACCCATGGGGCATGAATATTTTACAGTACAAGTTAAAAGGAACATCTGCACTCTTTATTTCTTGTGAGAATAAATCACAGCTCTGGTAACTATATAATATGAAGTCAGTGGATGGTAATACAATGTCGGCCCATATTACAAATTCTGTCATGAATTTATTCTGTTTTACTTTGATCTTATTCATGCACTGTGGGTGGGAGGTTATGATGTCTCTGCTTCCCTTACTGCCACTCCAACCCTATAATGGATTAAGCAGTCTGAATTGGGATGGTTGGACTCTATACTGACTTTTAAAGGCTGTATTTTCCAAAATGTCATAAATCATGAATGTGACAATTTCTTTCTGTCATCTTGTGTTTGCATGCAGGCTGGCAGTGATGGAGAAACTGTGGGCAACTGTCCCTTCTCCCACCGTCTCTTCATGATCCTCTGGCTCAAAGGAGTCGTGTTCAACGTCACGACTGTTGACCTCAAGAGGTCAGCACAGAGAGATGCGAGCTTTCAGCAAAAAAATGCACTTCACGCATTAACTTTGTTCCTTACAATGATCTGTTTTCTCTGTGTTCTTAACAGAAAGCCGGCTGATGTCCACAACCTGGCCCCGGGAACGCATCCGCCTTTCCTTACTTTCAACGGAGAGGTCAAGACAGATATCACTAAGATTGAAGAGTATCTTGAGGACATGCTCAGCCCTCCCAAGTAATTCAGCTTTTTTTACAGAACAGTTTTTTCTGTGTCAGACTTGAGAAATCCTGCTTTTGCATTTATTTCTCTTCCGTCACATTGCTAAAATAACAGGAAGATCATTTATTAATGCTATAAATGTTACAATAATATATGTGTTTGTGTCTCATGTGCTTTTGTACAAACCAAAGTTGAGAAAGGTGTGGTAAAAATAACAACTCAGATCTGATGCATGAGTAGGTGCAGAGAAAATTTTTAGATTAACTAAATCTTTTTTATTGCCTGTAAAGTTTTTTATATTATATTACATTATAAACAGACCTTAGAGTGAAAAAGCTCAAGGGGGTGGTTGGCCAACTCTTTGTGAGTTTGTAACATGTTGTAAGTTTGAGTTGAGCTACAGTCCAGATGTTAATGCCATCCAGATGGTTTGGTCTGACTGCGTCTCTTGCCTCTGTCCCTGTGTCTGCTCAGGTATCCCAGACTGGCTGCCAGGCAGAGAGGGTCCAATTTAGCTGGAAATGACATCTTTGCCAAGTTTTCAGCGTACATTAGGAACACCAACCGTCAGGCCAATGCTGGTGGGCTGCTCATTTTGCACCATTTGCACTCAAATTCACAACAGACTGAGAAAAACAATTTCATGACGGTCGTTACAATGTTTCTCCACTAGGTGGTAGCAGAGTCCATTATTTAAGGGCCTCACTCATACACTAGTTTGTTTTGCCGCCACCTAGTGAGATAATTGCAACAGATCACTCAATACTTTTACCTGTTAACATTACTTTTCAGTCCTTGCATTTATTTATGTTTGATACCCGTGCATTTAGCCCTAGAAAAAGCTTTGACCAAGGCCCTGATGAAGCTTGATGACTACCTTAACACCCCCTTGCCGGAAGAGATTGATGCTAACAACATGGACACCTCCAAACGAAGCTTTCTGGATGGGGACCAGCTGACTTTAGCGGACTGCAACTTGCTGCCCAAACTACACATTGTCAAAGTAAGGACTAAAATAATGGTTAATGTTGTTAGACTCACACAGTTTTATAATTAGCTCTCATTTATTTAGATATTTGTGACATTTAACAGTTTATATATATCAGACAGATTAAATAACTGTAAAATGGACAACAGTAGTTTTTTCTCCTCCTGCAAGATTCTTTACCACATTGTTATGCCTTCCACTGTGCTCATTTACTGCAATAAGTACTTCTATACTGTGTGAATAAGTACACAGTCATGGAAATGCAAATGAATATAGCCATAAAAGATGAGAAAAAGAGCTGAAGACGGAAAAAAGAATATGATAATTTTGAAAATTGTCATTTTGTAAATGGGTCCATACTTTAATAATGTTTTGACTTAAGGTTGTTAAAAGCACACAGACACCATCACTTTGAGCTTCCTTGTCCCATAAAATAGTGCTATTTCTTAATAATAATAATAATAATAATAATAATAACAATAATAATAATAATAATAAT
>JAVQJG010139037.1:0-33103 GCA_036024015.1 Craterocephalus amniculus
GGGAGAGAGAGATAGTGTTTCATTCAGATCACAACTCCAAAACATTTTTATTCCTTTTTCTTTTCATAGGTTTGTTGTAGTACAAGAAGTCATTTTTCATATTATTTATTACCTTTTTGTTGCTTTTGATCATCTGGTGTATATTTACATAGTAGGAATAAAGAAGTTTCATGTGTGGTTCCTATGTACACGGTTATACCAATCTGTTGGCCGGTGTGTCCGTGACGTTTACAGTCCCGTTTGTCACGACGACACACCAAAATCAAGTCCAGTTCAGCTGTCTAGGCTCTAATGGCGACGTACAAGAGGAGGGGGCAACACCAATCCACACTTGGAGCCCCAGAACGTAGCCCGAGTCAACAAATTGAGTATTCTCTTAAAACAACAGCAAGGCAGTCATTAAACTTTTCAAAATGCCTAAAAGCAAAATAGCCACAAAGAACAGTGGCGAGTGTTGTTCAGTCTTATGGGTGCAGACTATCCTGCTCTGGACAGGTGGTACAGCGCCTCCTCAGTCTCTGTCTTCACTTCTACTCCCCTTCTGTACAGTCAACAATTCACAGCAAGAGAAAATGAAGGCAACTACAATGAATCAGCTCCCACTGCCTGCTTGGAATAAAAGCTCCTGCTCTCCTTTACTCAGATGGAGTGCTGTCTTCACTTCTGATGTTCAGAAATGAACACTTCTAGAGGAATTCAGTGTGTCTGTGTGTCTGTGTGTCCTTGCAAATGTCCTTGTTTCTGTTCTGGCTCAATGAAATATATTTTGGCAACAATGAAGAGCTTTCTGTGAGACTTTTCTTTTAGGGAACAATGGTGTACTATACTCCCTGTCTCCTCGGCTAACTACCCCTATCAAAGGATGACTTAAAAAAGACCAATAGATGGTTAGAAGGGGAGATGGGACAAAGTACAAAATAATATCCCGATCTTGGGAGGCAGGTATGACGAGAAATTACACTAAAAAACTTTAACAAAATGTAAAAGTTTTAAAATATTTAAAAGGTAAAAGGGGTGGATTGGTACATTCAGAGTGCTGGACTTGGCCTTAGGGTACCAAAGAAACTGGTGACGACCGAGGTTAGACAGAGCTGATCAACACTCTGCGGAAAAAAACACTCATCATTCATCTCCAGAAAAAGACAGGGGGGCGTTGATGGCAAAGGCGGTTTCTGCAGAGTCAGCAACAACTCCCCGGTAGTTCAGTCTGTTTGCTCATATGTGTGTTAAATAAACATCAAGAGAAAGAAAGGCAACCAAACAAGCAGTAAGTGGAGACACACAAGAGTAGACGAGTTAATAGGAGTTCCTGGTCAGCGCATTAGTCCCCAGGTTCCTCCTTCAGGCTCCAGTCACAGGCTGGTGACCAGTTGCATCTGTCCATCTCCCTCATTGTGGGCGGGCTCCTGAGCCTGATGTCCCTCCCCACTAGGTCTCCGGGGTGGGGCTTGATAGAAGGTCTGCATGGGTGCCCCACGGGAGCCCAGGGCGGGCCTCCCAGAGCTGTAGTACAGCTCCTCGGGGGGCTGAGCCGAACGAGGCACCACCTCCAGGGGCTCCGGACTGCTGTCAGGGTAAGGAGAGTCTCGCAGGTTGGTGATGCTGGTGTACAGGGAGTCATGGGCAGGGGAGTCTGCTGCCCTGCTGCCTCCCTGCCCACCGGCACTCTGCCCGCTGTGGCCGAGGCTCTCCGTGAGGTCGGCCGTGTAGCTCTCCGACTCCTCCGGGTCACTCTGGTAGAGGACTGATTGGGCGCGCTGTAAGAGCAGGGGCTCCTCCAGGGCTTTGTACAGCAGCTCTACATCCTGTGGCGTTCGCTGCCGCGCTTCTCTCAGAAACTCGTCGTCTTCATCCATGCTCACCGACGGTTCAGGCCTGGCCACAGCTGTCCCCCGGCCAACCCCACTGTGGGGGTGTCCCCTGGCCAGACTGCCATATGCTCTGTCGTCTGTATCGCCCGTGCCTCCTCCGCTCCCCCCGACAACACCACCTCTCAGGTTGTTGTGCACGAGCTCAGAGATGATCATTTTCTCGAAGGCCGCAGCGTCAGAGAGGTTCCGCCGGATCCCTCCGCCTCCCAGGGTTTCCGAGCTGTGGGGATTGAACATGGGCGAAGGAGAGTCTCCGCCTCCACTGCTCAGGAAGTCGCAGCTGCCCCCGCCCCCGCCCGATGGGCCGCTGCGCATAGAGTAGCTGTTGTTGAAGTTGCCGTTCAAGGGGAGAGTTTCCATTCCGCAAGGGTCACGGGGCTTAGGCAGTGTAGTCTCTGGACCCAAAACAGACAACACAGTTTTTTTTGCATTATTTTCATACGGTGAGATTTCAAATGTTGGTAAGAAAGTAAGATGTTAATTACACTAACTTGGATCACGGAAGGTTCCTGCACATCCAGGAGGAAGGCATGATGAGACAATAAATAACAGACAGCGTAAGCAATTGTACTGATGCGACAAGATATTTCCAAACTATTGATAGTGTGAACATATTCTCATACTTCAGCTCCTTCGCTCCAATCTCTCTCAAACTTAAGCAACTCTTAACATGCATTGTCACATTAACTCAGATTTATGCAGATTTAGTCCAGTTTGCATGATCCCATATTCTTGCAAGATTCGTGGAGCATCTATGTTCCAGATAAATATTCAAAATATTCATTTACTACCGTCAGTGAATTCTGAGCGAATACATTACGCACACAAATCCTAGTACAGTAGCATTAATATTTATTTTACCCATTCCCTTTTGTGCAACAAACATGTTATGGGTTTCCTTCCAAATCATCATCACAGCAAAGAAAAAAACACAGCTGCCTAGAAATTAAGAAGAGTGTTCATTTTTAATTTTTAATGTGTAGTTTGACTTTAATCAACGTTCGTCTTTGGTGGTGGTGTGGGTAATTAGACATTCTAATGAAGTGCTCTCTCTATCCTCTACCACTCCCTTCTAAAAATGACTTGGCTGCCAGGCCCTTGGCCATCAGGCTTGACGTATTGTGCAGAGAGGCTTTAAAATATTTAACAGAAACGCAGCCTTAAATTTCAATCCTCTGAAACTAAGCCTGATACTCTGCGGATGCAGACTCAGCCAGCAACCAGCCACACACAGACTTACAGGTCTCATTTAACACTGAGAATATTAAAACTGTGGCGGAGCAATTAACGAAACGTGTATAAATCTTCCGTCAAGGCATCCAAAAAACTGCAGAGCGGGAGCACAATGCTTATTACAATAAGCGCACCTGGCTAACCTGCATCCAGAAGGCCTGTCCCTGGCCACAGAGCTGTCTGATCTCTTTCTATGGGCCGTCATGACTGAAGCCAACAAATTTTTTGCTGCCTGGGAACAGGAAAACCATCCTCAAGACTTTCTGGCAGCCACTGCTGTAGCTAAACTTCTAATCAATTTGTGGCTGTTCTCGTGAAGATTGGAGATCTGACCAGATGGCTGGTTAGACAGTAGGCACGGTTTGGCTCTGTTCTGCTCAGCCTAGTGAATCTGTCTGACAGCTACATAGTCAGGAAAGAAAAACACACACACACACACACACGGAAGGGAGTGTGCATATATCATGTCAAACGACTGACAGAGTAACAGAGAGACGGACAGTAAGCCGGGTTCATATTGCACACACACGCACTAACGCACGCACGAGGCACTAACCAGTCGAGTTGAAGACGCCAGGTGAGGGTGGGGTGAAGCTTTCCGCCAGCAGAGTGTTGTAAGGAGACGTACCAGTGCGAGTCTGCAACACTGGGTTCGTCAGAAGGTGGTTGCCCATGGTTGCTGCAAGACACAAACATTCGAAATATGAACATAACCATGAACATAAACCATAAACATGATCATGAATTTGACTTTAATTTATGCAAAGCAGGAGCAGAAGCAAGGCAAACAATAGGTGTTCTGAAATTCACTCTCTAATAACATCTGGAATCATGAAAATATTTACTGTTTATTCAGATGGGGTTATTTTTGTTATGCCGTTTCTTTATGGAGTAATGCATTTCACAGTGTTCCCTTCAGTGTTTACGCCTGCTGATTGTAACCTTTGAGCAAAAATACAATTGCAGGGGGAAGGGTGTTGCTCAGAGCATTGCCATTCTTCTTTTTTTTCTTTCTTTCTTTCCTTTTTTTCCCCTGCTCCTTTGGCTCCTGACAATGTAGTCAGACGGGGGAGAACAGTAATGCGTGCCATTATGCAGTCTAAAGGTGCAGTCATGGAAACACAGTTAATTTCACAGTGAAATGTGAATGCCACTACAAGACAAATATAATTCAAAGAAATGGCACACTGAGAATGTTGTATAATGCCCATGTATGGCTCCAGCCTGAGGCAACTCGAACAGAAATGCCATGAAATTAAAAATAGGACAGCATGACGGAGAGTCGTCCGAGGCAAAGTGCAACCTTCAGGTCCCCTGCCTGCTGTTTATCACACAGCAAGGGAGCAGGGAATTCTAAAAAAGTAAAATATGCACTCATACAAAGCTATTTATTTGTCATTTCCCTTCCTTTTACACTTCCTCTGTCCATCTTTCTGGCATGCCACACAAGTCCCTCTCCGTTCATTTCCTGGCGTGCTTTGCTGCGTCGACTCCACCACATTTTCTCAGCTCCTCATGCCAGATTTTTTTTTTTTTTCTCCAAACACTACCAAATTAGTTGGGATTAGTTTCCATGCGTACCTCACGGGAATATCTTGAAGAAAATTAAAGAAACCAGCTCTAAGTCTAGAGGAAAAAGTAGGGCAAGGGGAAGCATGAGAGGCTCCGAGTGTACTGCATGCCTTTTCTTCTGGACAGATTACTATTGTCAGGAACCGACTGCGCTTCATAAAGAAGAGAAGTGGGGAAATCAAAGGGATCTTAGATGGCAGTGATAACAACGCAGCATCTCTCCTCCAGACTCTGCCTTTTTAATTATTTCCCCGTGATAGCGCCTCTGCGCTCGCTTTCGTCTTTCACTTTCTACCAAACTTCTCTGAGCCGCACCGAATATAAAGGCTTTAAAGTCCATTTGTTTGTGTTTGACAGCACACCATAGCATGAAGCATATAGTGTATCTCCTCCAGGACTGATGATTGCTCTATCGTGACGAAAAAAATCCCTGGAACCCGCCCCACCCCTCCCCACCGCACACAAACGCCTGCAAAACATACATACACACCTCTGATCCATCCAGCTCACTCACCGCGCACCTCTTCCTCACCCCCTGCCTTGCTCCTGTCTCTCTCCTCAATTAGAATAATTACCCCCTGTTCGCTCACACGCTAATCAGTTCATTAAAAACAAAATGGATGAAATTAGCATAGGGAGTGACGGCTGATTTAGCAACTGCCTCTGTGTCACGATCAACACCCCGCCAAACCCAATCTGCAACCTTAGCCAACCTTGATCGTCTCGGTGTCTCTGATTGCTGACACCACTAGTTGCTGAGGCTGAGACAATCAGTGGCACATGCATTTTTCATGTCCTTATGTTCTTAAATCAGAGCACTGCTTTTACAGATTTTTTTTTTTCCTTCTCCAGTAATGTAACAAAGCAGGCATGTGTGGGATATGGTTTTAAGGAAAATTGTGATTTGATTAGCTTTAGAGGAAAATAGACTTTAATAAGGAAAAACAGGAGACATGGAGTGCTTGAAAATGATAAAAGACAATGGAAGATTGTGGTGCTAAGTGTGTCTCTGAGTCATTTTCCAATTTTTTTTCTTTTCTTGTTTAAATCTAAAACATATCAGAAATCACAGAGGAAGGCGATTAAACAGAGCAAATGAAAAATGGCTGTTTTGTCATCAATTAGCAAATTTCTACTGGAACAACAGAACTGTTTTTTTAATGGCAAAGATAATATGAAAATTAATTATGCTCTAAATGTAGCCAAGTGGCTTCATTTACACCTACAACTACTCCTATTAACAGAAAATCACAGCTGAGCTCCAGATAGTTTTGCTGCTGATAAGAGCTTTTAGTGACAAGCAGTTGCAGCTTTTCAGCTGACTGAAACTAATCATCTCTAGTTATCAACCCTTTATAGTTCTGTTCAAACTGCTGCTGCTGGGAACTTTTGTTTGGAGTTTGGTCAAAATAACAGCAAACTGCATCATTAGCAAAGTCAAACATGTAACTTAGAGTAACATATGAAGGGGATGACCACATATTGCATCATCCTTCCATATTTTAGTTTGCAAACATTTAATGCTGAATAGCAGCATTTTGCCTTTTTAATGAATGTTTTCTTCGGCTGTTTAAGTATTTATGAGCATGTTATGTTTTTTGCAAATATGTAAGTGTTAACTGCTGAATGGGGCTGAATTAGAGCAGCGATAGCAGGAGGTCTAACCTCGGTTGAGGGTCGGGGTGCTGTTGATGTCTCCTGCCATGAAGGAAGATTCCGTCTGCTTCCGGACCGTGTCGTTCCACATCCTACGGATCCGACTCTGGAGGAAAGAGCAGAGTGTGGTCAGTAGCCGCAAACATGTAAAAATGTTGAATATATAAATGCGGTGGGGAGACTTTGTAACTCAGTAGGGCGGCTGTAATCAAAACTGTTGGGGCTTGCTCTATTTCAGAAAAACAATACGCAAACACGACTACAGCATGGGGTAAAGAGGCCCCTTTGCTATGTTATCATGAGACATGCTGATAAGCCTGAGATGTGTACGACATGATTGCTGTACTCCATAGAATTATTTTGCGTTATTACATTGTGGGAAATCTTGTTTGTTGATTGTGAGGACTAATTAGCCCCTTTTGTGTAGTGTGTGTATCATTCTATGTATGCCAGCATGTGCAGCGTTTCTAGATGTTTCGTATTGGCCCTGCATCTATATATAGTACATAGGCTGCTAACATCTCCATAAATTAGTCATCTACCCTGCATCTACAGAGCTACCAACACTGTGTGGAAACTTTAAAGCACAACATTCACAACAAATATAATCAGACCGGATATTAAGCATGATGATTAGATGAGCAGGTCAAATGGTTAATCATGATGTAACACACACACACCAGCAGTAAGCTGTGTCAGCGAGGATAAATGCATCACTGTTGCTTTTATTTGCTGCATATATCACTTGACTGTGGGCGGAGAACTAAGTTAAATAAGAAAGTTCAAGCTCTCTGGAAAGTAATCAGTGACTCATTTGTATTGATTTGTAATCAAACCCCCGCACGTACACTCATTTTGTACTTCAGGATCTTACATAAAAAGCCTTTTAAACAGTGGGAAGCCATACAGCAGCCGAAGAACGATGCCATTTCCTTATATTTTAAAGCAATTTCACTTTGTTTTGACATCCTCTATGACAGCATTCTCAAAAAGTCACATACTATGAAGAGAGTCATTTGATTCCAGAAATTGATTTTTCATTTCTTTCCACTGAAACAAGCTGGTAAGTACAAGTAAAACCATCTAGCCGCACAGGCAGATTTATCCCTCATTTGTTTCTAGGAGAAACACAATTTGACATCCAGTGGTGGTCTCACTGATGCTTAAAGCCGTGCACCAGTGTGTGTGTGTGTGTGTGTTTTTTTTTTTTTTTTTTTGTGTGCTTGTCATTAATGTTTAAGTTTGTCCTGCCTGCACCTGTCTGTGGGCCGCTGCATGGCGAGCTTGGCTGCCGCTGTAGTAGCGATTGTTGGCACGAAGGCCCGAGTTCTTCAGGGAGCCGTGGGAGCTGCTGGTGGACGTGCGGCTGCAGCAGTAGGAGTGACGCAGACATTTGCTGTACTCCTTATGGACCTGTTAAAAAACAGAAAAGACCACCAGCGGAGCGGGACAGTTATAAGACTCATAAACACAAACACTTTGTTTCGATAGGCTGAACTTATTGCGCTTTTTATGGCATACCCAAAGCAAAACAAAATGCATTAAATCTAAAACATGTACACTGAATATCAATTAGACTCATTCATTCTACTCAGCCTTTCATTTTGATTGCTCGTAAGTAATTTTACAACAAAGCCTTTTTTCAAAGATTGGGCTTGCATTGTTACCTTCTTCTGCAGGGCACAGTGGAAGATGAAGATGAACATGCCCTGGAAAGCGTTGAAGGTGGTGAACAGATAGGCCATGATTACGGTATTTTCATTAATAAAGAGGAGACCAAAAGCCCAGGTCAGCCCAAGCAGGAACAGCAGTGCGATTGCCCCTAGAGCCCATGACCTGATGAACGTAGTAAAAAAAATTGGCAAGAATTAATCATTTGATGTGCAGAATCAGTTTTGAATGTCGGAGATCTTCATCCAAACATTTGAACTCACTTTATGTTATCCAGGCGACTGGAGTCCGGCTTGAGTGCGGAAGAGTTTCGGATCATCTTGTGCAGCGTAACCATGAGGAAAATGAGATTGAGCTGACGGCACAAGACAAGAGGGAGTCAGCTAAAGTAAACAGACTTTGCATTAGTGTATTAGTAATGTAAAAGAGACAACTAAAATACGTTTGATTTGAGTGAGTGATATCAAACTTAGGAGGGGAATAATAGTGTTTGACAGCATAGCTAATACCATAATAACAAATGAAACGGGTCCAATGAAGCTCCAGATGAAGTAGTTATCCACTCGCAGCCAGCATCTGGAGTGGCACAAAGGAAAGGAGAGCGTTATATGCAACTAAGCCCATGAACAAACACGCACTCACACACAGTGAGCCTCGCACGCACGCATATATGCACACACAAGCAGGCATGCGCACACTACTTCCCTGTCTCAGCGGATTATCATATGAAGGCTAATCATCAGGCTTCGGCTAAGTGTGTTCAGAAAACCCAGTCTGTGGGGAGGCACAAGAGCCATTCACACAGCACTGCATATTACATTTCCAGCTGGGGGAATAACATAATCCTACTTCTCAATCTGCAGGTGCAAAAGGCCTGTCTTCACACGTACGCTTTCTTGGTCCCATAGCTCCTGTAGTCTATGGCCGCGGAGATGCCCACCACCAGTGCGGGGAAGCAGTAGCCGCACAGATAGTAGTATTTTTTGCGTGAGTATTCGCTCTCAAAGACCTCCACGAGCATGAGATAGAGCTGCACACCCTCCAGACACATCCAGGAGAAGGCAGCCAAGAAGAAGAAATGCAGAAGGCCAGCAAAGATGGGACAGGCAATCTGAGGGGGAGGCAGCCAGGGAGAGAGAGCAGAGAGAGGAGAAGAGGAGGAATGAAAATATTAAGATGAAGAAAGGGAAACAGTTAAGATTCAGGCATATAACCAAGTGAAAATCAGGAGAGGATAGAGCAGATTAACTATCCCGTAGTGTTACTGAACATTATCGAGGAGAAAAAAAAAAGAAAAGCTGCCCCCTGGGTGACTGCTTCTCTGCACATTATTGAGCGATAATTCATTACTCAGTGTGGTAAATGTTTTATAGAGGAACTTAATGACACAATGCCTCAATTTTCTGTGTCACATTTATTCAATAAAAAGTTTAAAAAGTGACTAGTGTTTTGCTGTAAATGTCACGTTCATGATAGAATAAATAATAGGCATCCTGGCCTTGTGATTCACTTTCATTTGAGGTTTTAAAGGAGGTACATAATGAAAAAAAGGTGCTGAATTTCACTTTGCAAAAGGGGATTGAAATGTTTTGTCAATTTCCAAGAAGACAAACAAAACCAAGTTCATGAGTGAAAACCTGAAAATTTTAGCAAGTAGAATGGAAACGTGTGTGGCGACAAACTCACATGGTATTCCGTCTTGTCGATGCCGATGAGGAAGAGCAGTTCAGCGATGAAGAGGTTGATACAGAGGTTCTTGTGAATTGTGTTGCGGTCAGTCTGCAGTCCCCGCAGGAAGCAGAAAGTGGAGATGCAGATGGCTAGACACACCAGGGAGATGACGATGCCCACCCAGGTGATTACAAACAGGATCAGTTCGTGCATCCGGCCCTGAGAAGTGACGGGTAATAAAAAAAACAGGAGAAGAAGATGTTAGGAAGAATAGAAAATGTAAATTAAAAAAAAATGTAAAAGAAAAAAATAAGGACATAGTGGAGGAATAATAGTGGGATGGGAGATAAGCAGCAGAAACAAAAGGGAGATGGATGGAGCAAGGGGGGAGGGGAGGGGAGAGAAAGAGCCAAATTGCCTTATTTAATATTTGTAAATGTATGCAAGGAGCTAAAGTGTGAAAACAAGAGACAAGACGTCCTGGATAAAAACAAAAAAATAACATGACATATAAATTCACGTGAATGTCTGCTAGAAGGACTGGGACATAAATTTGTAAGCCGGTGCCTCCCTGAAAGGAGTGAAAGGAGGAAAAGAGAAAATTCAAAACAAAGAGCTTGTCAGCTTTGAGAGGGAACATTATTGTGCGCGTGTGAGGGTGTGTGAGGGTGTGTGACGGTGTGTGACTGTGAGTGAGCGAAGGCTAATGCGCACACGAACGAACGTCTGCATAAATTACCCGGCTTTCATTTGAAAAAATCTGCGCCTGCCACGCCTGTGTTTACTCACATCGGCCTCGTGGTGAGCCATGAGCACGGCGAAGTTGGTGAGATGGCTGCAGGAGCAGGTGGTGTGCGTGTTGTTTGTATCCAGAAGCCTGCAGCCCTGCGACGACCACTGGCCTGTCATGGAGCGCTCCGAGTAGTTCCAGAAGGAACAGTTGGGAGTGTAGTAATTTTCCATCTGCACAAAAAGAAAAAAAAAAACAAGAAAAAAAAAACAAGAGAGTAGATATGAGGGAAAATAAAAACAGACTTTTTGTGAGTTCAAACTTTTCATTTGACAAACTACCTGTAGATGCTTGAGCGTGAAAATCACTGGCTGAGTAAGAAACACTCTGCTGGACTCTTTGTTGATGGAGGCAGCAATTACATGGGAGTTGACTGCAAGCTGCTTCCTGTCATGACTCGAACCCTCCATTTCCATCTTCACCGTGGCGTTCTCCGTGGACAAGAAGGATCCCAAATTTTTATACAGAATGAACACCACCTTTACTTGTCCTGCGCAGAGAAAAAAAAAGAGAAACAAAGACAATTAGAAAGAGACCAAGCAAGAGAGGTAGATGTTACATTAAAAGGGAACAAGAAATGAGACGAGAAGGGCAGAAACGAGGACATAATATGGTAACAGCAGCAGGATGGAGAGCGTGGAGTGACAGGGTGAGTGAAAGGGAGACAGAGAGAGAGAGTTAGTGAAGGTTAGAATGATGGTAAGGACCGTTTCATTTTGACTGGTGGAAGAGAGCGAGATTTAATGTGGAGGGCAATGGAACATTCATCCCTCAAGCATTCACAGATCTCTTATTATTCCATATGAATATTTCATGTGCGTTTGTTTCAATCATTCTAATCTCGTTCCCACTGCAGAGCCGAGCAGAGGCAGAAAACAGAAGAGGGAAGGGATGGGGGACCGTGGAAGGAGGAAGGGAGCGAGGGAGGATGACAGAGGGGGGGGAGGTGGGAGGAGGGGGGTGGGGGGGCTAGAAACAAGAGAGATGGCAGAGGGGGATAAGATGGTGGAAAGTCTGAGCAAGGGAAACGGGGAAAAGGAGGAGAGAGGGAGTGCTGAGATTGCTCTGTCAGACTGGGGCCGATTGTAATCTACACGCCTCCCCAGCTATTCTATTAAGACCGCTGTTAAGAAACCATCAAGAAAAGAAATTGTCTCAGCGCTTTTGTTAATCTGATTAGCCTATTATTATGAACCAATAACTTAGTCAACTGCATACAGATTGTTTTAAGCTTGCATGAAAATGCAAATGGAAACATAAGGGAGCGGGATTCACCCGACAGAGCGATTTTTCAGTCTCGAGGGTGAGAGCGGTGAGGGGAGGAAGGGTTACTGACCGTTGCGGCTGTATTGTTTGATGGTGGAGGCTGAGAGCTGGATGGTGCTGTCGCTGGCGTAATTTTGCGGGAAGGACAGGTCCTGCAGCTCCATTTCCGTGTTGACGACGTGCACCTCGAGATCTGATGGTGCAAACACAGCGTGCAGATTTCTTTTAAAACCTTTGTGCTGTTAACGGGCGCAAAAAAACACCCACGGGGAAATTAGAGTCGCAATCAAGAGGCGCAGTTTCCCTCACAGTGCTCTGAACTGAGGATCATCCATAATTAAAAACCTTTAATGCTGTTTTCTTACCTACGCTGGGGGCTCGGTCAGAGAAGCGATTCCCGTACATGTTATTGGCCAGCAGGAAAGCTCCTTTTTCCAGGACGTCCAGCAGCATGGTGGCAGTGTGAGCCTGCTCTGTGCTGTTCATGTCCTGCCATGATTCCAGAGCCTCAGGACGGAGCAAGTTGTCCACAGTTTGCACTACAGCCTGCAAAAAGCAGAGGGAGAGGAAATGATAATAGTTCTTTATTATTAATAAAAACACTTAACTATAAGGCACACAATGTCTTTAATATGAGACAAACTACCAACCAAGGGAACAATCTAGTTAGCAGATGCAGTGCATAAGTGCTTATGATGTGAATATTTAATAAACATATACCACTATAAAGTACTGATGTATCACTACAACACAGAATAACGTGTTTAATAATAGGAACGTTACAATCATTACTTTTTGGGTTTGTGTCATTTAACACCCACTTCTGAGTCAGCTTAAATCTGGATGACTAATTATTAGACTCTGGTTCATTAACACTATTCCTAACAATCTGTTCTTAGTTTGCAGGAAGTGCTGTTAGCTAGTAATTAACCATCATTAATTATCCGTTAGTTCTTGATTTGTGCATCACTGTCTCTGTAATGATTCATTTTGTGTACGGCAAACATATTCCACGAGCCCCTCAATATATAAAGTCGACTATAATTATAATTTCCAAGAAACTTGCCAACATCCTGCTCTACGTTTATTATTATTCTATGTCAGACATATTACCTTTCTATTTCACACTTACAACTCATTTAATGGCAATTTTTGATGGTTGTATCAGCTATCCAATTTATTGGAGTAGCCTGCTTGATGAATCATGTAATTCTCTTGCTCAGGCCTCTCAAAATGAAGGATTGACTGCTGTCTGGAATAAAGACCATTGCTGTTAAGAAAATGAATTGAGCATCAGAATGTGTTCTGTGTGCTACAGAGGAAAAAAAAGACCGAGGGTGTTTGTACTTTATCCTTGGATCAGTGGTTATTATACTAAGCTACCTTGCAGCAATGAGGTAGCTTACTAAGTGACACAAAATAATGGGCCAGTGACATTCTACACAACACACTTTGCATTCATCTTGCACCAGCTGAGATCACAAGATATAGGGTCATATTATAGTACTGTATGATACAGGGAGGTCAAGGCACATAAAAGCCTGCGCTGCAGAGTGCCACATTCATCATTACAAAGATGCATACACATGGCCTTTTCTTGATATTAGATTAGAGCTTTCTCAGAGCCACATATATTGCACAAATATTGAAGAACAGAGGGGTGTCATAACACAAACCGTTGCTTTTCATACTGTAGTCAAATTAGATTTTCTCACAGCAACAGATATTGTATCTTATTGTACAACACGATGAGGCCAAGGCCGATATTATACATTTGTTGTAAGGTCTCTCACACAGCAACAAAGCCAAGATTATGTTGCATACACATGATGTCTTCATTAGCTGAGAGCATATTTCAAACATAGTTTGTGCAGAATGAGCAACAGAAAACCTATAAATCAGCTTTCACTGATGTGGGGAAATTTTTGAACATTTAGATACTGTATAGGGTATGCTATGAATAATTCCACATACTTCACAAACTGTCCTTCAACACAAGCCAGAAATTCTATAAAGCAAAATCAATTATTCTAGCAAACTAAAGGAATCCCATCTACAAAACTATTCTGTCCAACAATTTATCTGCTCTCAGTTATTTTAAGTTACAAAATAAAGAAATAAAAAAAGCTACCTGGATAAATGCCCGGCAGGTCCGCTCACGTTTCTGGAACTAGGAAGGAGAGAAAAATAAAACAATACCTGGAATTAATTAACTTAACAAATGAAAGGAGACTGAATACTCACTGGTCCATTCATGGGCAACAGGGGGGAATTCACATTCATTTCAACATTGCTTGATCTAAACATACATGCACATGTGTGTGTCTGCTTGTGCGATTATGCACGTGTTTACAATTTCTTCTACCTTATTGTAATTTCGTCCGGCTGACTCTCTATTTCCAGGCCTCAGGGCCTGAAGTTGAGCATCCAGAATATCCAGCAGCTGTTCAATCAGTCGGACGGAAGAGCTAACATCCCCGGCTTGGACCCGACCACGCGTGTGGTTCACCAACTCACCCGCTATGTTGGCAGCATTTTCGCCACTCTTTATCTACACATGAACAAAAATAAACACAATACAAATATTACAAACTAATACACACTATCTCTTGCCATGATTCCATCATAAAAATAAGAATACAAACTCAACATGAACACAACCACAAATTAAATACAACAGTAACAAATAAAAAACTCAACTTCCATGTTGTTCTTAGTTTTTTTTTTGTAATCCCTTCAATATAATTAGGCCCTTTTGCATCATTATAAACAGACATGGACCTCGTAGGACACATCATTAAGTTTTATTATCCCTTGCTCTGTTTCGCTTACAAACTGCAACCTTAGCAAATGCATCGCAATTGCAATTGATTTTTGCCAAAAGGAGACTGTATAATGAATTATTCCAATGATGCTACTTCTCCTTCCAGGCGCATGCAAAACCTAAAAAAGGTCCAAGAAATCTTTATTTGTCCAGCCAAATAATCAAGGACTTTTCCAGCTGTAATCCAGCTGTTTGGGTGAAGTGTATATAACACTGTGGATAACTGAGCTGCACCATAAAGACCATGATGTGTAACTGCTGCACAGATTTATCTGAACAGACTTCGATTCCAAGTAATACAAAATTAAAATGTAATAGCTGAGCTCTGTGAGACCTCGGAGACATGATTTTTAGGAATAATTCAGTCCAGCTGTAATCTAACTATATTAGTGAAAAATAGAGTTAATTAAACATCAAGAGCAGATGCCTTGTAATAAAGGGTCATTTGAAATGAGTCTGTATTTTAATCAGGTCAATGTTAATGTCTTAGCGGAGGTGGACAGGGAGGCTGTCTGGGGCAGTGGGCTAGTGGAAAGGGACGGGCCCGTGGTCACAGGGTACGGCTTCAGGTCTCACCTTCTGGGCCACCTGGTTGACCCATGGGGAGGTGCAGTTACTCAGGTCAGGACCCCGTGGGTTCCACATGACCTGAGCCGCCAGGCACTGGAATGAAGCGATGCCTGCAGAAAAACAGAGGAAGAGGATCAGGGTGAGGGAGTCAGAGATAATAAGTATTAGGGTTCTGCAATTAAAAGGGGAAGTGTGAAGGAGAGGGATTAACATAGAAAGCAATCGTTTAAAGCAAGAAAAATTGAATAAAATGAAATTTTAAAATGCAATAGCAGACGTGTTTGAAGATGAGAAGGGAAAGGGGGAGAGAAGAGTAAAAGTCTTCGGCTAAATGAGCCAGAAATGAAAAAGGTTAAATAAAATGCTGGACAAGAAGAGAAGAAAGATGGAGAATAAGCCGTATCCTGGCGTACAGAGTAGCGTTTATTCTCTCCTCACAGGCATGCGAAAAAAGACTTCAGCTATGATCCCTCACCCTCAAATAAAAACACCTGAAGGGTTTCTGTGTTCACTTACGAGGGTTCAGAAAAAGGACACCATGTAGAGATAAAAAACCAGAGAGGGCTCTATCTGGAGTCGCTAACACAAATACCTAACATCAAGTCACAAAGACGAGGCAGAGAAAAGAGGACGGAGACCTCAGAGGACCGGGAGGGAAGCAGATCGGAAGAGTGGAGGTGACAGAGACAATGCGACAACACGAGTCATAGCAGAGAGACAGATGTGACTTTATTCTTCATTCCTTTCTTCACGCACCCCCACTGACCCCCCCCCCCCCTTCTCTTTTCCGCTCTTCTTTATACTCTCCTCCATCGACCACGGAAAAGGGTTGAGAGCTCTGGCAGGACCAGGCAATTAAGACAGCTGCTAATTTGACTCAGAGAGAACATAAAGCGACGGTGAAAAGCATCGGAGAGAAGGACGGAGGAGAGAAGTCTTTTTTTCCTGTGACTAGAGGGAGTTTTTATTTGATGGTTGAATGTTTAGGAGTATGGCAGCGAGCATGAAAGGAGGTAAAGCCTGTGTTGTTTGGTCTTTCATTTCATTATTTGCTACTTTCAATCAGCTCTGTTTCTGTGGGAGATGGGCCTTTCGTTTGTGGAGGATGAGCTTTTATCTGCAAGTCCTCAGAGACCGTGCCCACTGGTGGGACCGGTAGAGGGACAGAAGAAGACAAAAGCAAGGGGAGAAAAAAAAGAAGCAGAAAACAAACATGCTGACCACTTATGCATGTGCATGGGTATACATTGCAGATACTCACATGAAGAGAAGAAAACAAAGAAATATGTCCTTACCTAGAGATCCTTTGGGACATGGTCGGTCTACTGTTTCTCCCCGCTGCGTGGTGGGCCACTGAACGCCTCGGACTAGCTGCGCCTCACACACAAAATGCACCGGGTCTTGAGGAGGGTGGGGAGGCCGGCGGGTGACAGGCACTGTGGCTGTGATTGGGCGCAGATCAGGATGCTTGTTGATGGATCCGATCGGCCGCGAGGTGGGGGCCAGGGGGCGAGCGGTAGAGGGGCTGGCACTAGATGTGAACGGCTTTGTTGGAGGAGTGGTGGTCACCTGGGCAGTGGTCAGAGGGCCTGAAGTGACCCAAGTCATTCAGAGAGAGAAAGGAAAAAACTGCGATTTAGAGACTTGAGTGAGGGGGGGGGGGAGGGGACAGATTTGATTGAAACTGAACTGAAAAAGGCAGAAAGAGATCAAGAGAGTAAGGGACACATGCATGTGGATGTGAGACATCTCTCAGAAGCACAGTTCAAAAGTTAGCTTCATCATAATTGGGGTGACAAACACTTTTTTGGAGCCTCTCAAAGCTAGCTCTCCGCAGAGAGGAGGAGAAGCAGGCGAGGAGATGGGGAGAAAGCATCATCACAAGTTAGGGGTAAATAAATAATTTATCAAACGTATCAGAGAAGTTCCCATCACTAACAACCAAACCTAATGCGAAGATAAAAGAAACGCATCACAACTACAAAATCCTAACAGATCAAACAGAGTCGGCATGCAACTCTTAGAGTGCTGCTGCCCGTCTGTCTCTGCCTCGCCTCTCTCGGGGCCTAATCCCAGCTTCATACAAGCCTTGATGCGACTTGGATTTACAGTACATCCCAACCTCCCTCTCCCACTGATGGACTGCTGAAATGCAGGGTAGTGCTTCCATTTCATCCTTCTCTTATCATTTCAGAATGACTTTTTCATTATCCGTGACACAGTGCAGTTGAAATGAAGCACTACAGCAGTCGTACCTGAGAGATCGCACCATGTTGTAACTATGATTGGAGATAATGATTCGGTATCTGTCGCATCCAAATGTCAGACAAACACATTCTGCACAAACTGTCTGAAGTGCTAAACTCGAAAAGCTTCATTATATGTTACAGTAGAGGGAATTACCTTTGCTTTATATCACAGAAAAGTGTTTTACCAATTAAACACTCACAGATTAAACAGAAGATTGTCCTTCACAAGCTAACATACAAAATAACAAAAAGAGACAAATACAGGCATTACTTGCACTTGTACTTTCTGTGAAATCATTCCCTACCACTGGTGGGGTCAGGCGGTCCGAACTCCAGCGGATAGCGAAGCACGTTGTAGTTGTTCCACACATAAAGTTGGTTGTCTCGAGGATTGTAGTCCACAGAGGAAATGTACTGATAGGGGTTGGGGAAAGCAATGTTGACGGGTTCCTCACGTCCATGGTTGGTATTATATGCGTACATGATCAGGTCGCCGCCTGCTTCACTGTCATCGTCCTGGTAGACTGAACGCACAGCGTACAGCACTCCGCAGGCCATGAAGGCGTTGGACGCCATCCTCTTGTCGAAGCTCGTCTCCCAGGTGCCTTCAAAGCGCAGCGTATAAGGATTCACCTGTGGTCAGAGATGAAATGCTGAGGTCGGTTTGACTTAAAGACACATTTCTATTTCTGTGGTGTTACATGTTTTCATCCAAAATTTGAGTTTTTCATATTCCTTTTTAGATCCATGAGTCTTCTGAAAAATATGTTGAAAGCTAACTTTTGGCTATCTTAACATAACTCAATTAATCTATTGTAGTTGTTTACATTATTCTTACTTTGTTGTTTCATTATTATACACTCGAACATGTAGACTTGACATTTTACACTTATAGTTTCCATTTCCTGCTGTCAAAAATCCATCCAACCATTTTCTTTATGCAGCTTAATCTCATTCAGGTTCACCAGGGGCCGCAGCCTGTCCCAGCTGATCACTCTGTGTATTAGGAGCTTGTTTCCTAAGTCTGGATTTTTTTTTTACGTTAGCAAACAAAGATTTAATTAATAATGAAATATGAATGTTTCAACTGTGCAGTGATGGATCACACTGTGAGAATGTGCAGGGCAAAGTAATCTGACTTTACATTACAAAAGATCAGCATATATTATGGATCAAAATGTTTCAGACATTAGATTGAATGTTATGGTTGAAGTCAGGAGGAAACTTTTCCTGGTCCATGTACAGTAAAATGTAAATCACATATTTGGCTGACTAGTAAGGATTAGGTTTTCCTTTTTCCTTTATGGGATTTAAAATTAAGCCCTTAAACTTTCATATCATGTTTCTGACTCTTTTTCATGGCTAGCAATACCCTTTCATCTCATCATTCCTGTACTCTCAATGGAAAGTGTGACATATGACCTTTGTTTGACGAGTCAAATTAGATTTGAACATAATCCACCCCTGCATTTCTAATCCACATCTCATTCCCCAATGTGCACCACCGCTCTCCCACCTGGCTGACCACCAGTCGTCCGTTGTTGGATTCGGTAGCGTAAATCACCCAAAGGCCATTCTCGTCCACAGCCAGGTCAATGTCCGACTTTCCTCCCCACCGGTACGGTGAAGTGTCATGATAGTTAGAATTCGTGACGATGGCTTCACCACTCTTGATGCGTGTACGTAGGTCGTACTTGACTATGTTTCTTGTGCGTTCTTTGTTGTAAAACACGGCACCGTCGTACACAACAAACCCTGTGCCATCCACTCTGTTCGGCAACCTGTTAAGAAAAGATGAAGATAAAGTCACAATCATATTATTTACTCTGCATGTGACAGTCCCGCAAGATCCAGTCCATTTCGCTATCACCAAGCACATCCACATCAAAAGACATTGAATCAATACAGCACACAGATGCCATTTGATCATCCAGGACAGTTGGAGGCGCACTTACTTGTAGGTGGTGGTGGCTCGGTTCTGTTTGAAGTCTTCCCAGGAGGCATACTCATACAGCATGTCGGTGCGGTATGGGGTCCAGGGCATGACATATAGACGGTCCCCAGATTGCAAAGGGTCCTTGCACCATGCCCCTGCCTGGTGCTCTGCCTCCTGCTGAGAGCTGGGTACCTGCACCCGCAGCAGTGTCCCCGGGCACACAAATACTGGAGCGGAGGAGAAGTTTTTGAGCAGAGGAGGAGAGGAAGGGGAAAAGAAAGGCAGAGGTAAACAATGAAAACAAAGCACTGCAAAAATGACATCTTATGGAGATGGCAGGGAGGGAGGGAGAGGAAATGGGAAAAAAGTCACGGACCACAGAGTATAGAATAGGATAAAGAGACATGGTGAGGGCTGAGGAAAGATCTGAGTAGATAAAAGCAAGTTCGGAACTGAAAAGGAGACTGTGCTGGAGGAGAATGGGAGAGAGGGGAAAATGGAAATAAGGTGAGGTACATTATCAGATTTAAAATGAAGGAACATATAAAAGCTCATTTGTAGAAGTTGAGCGCTGTGTTCAGAAAACGCCTGAATATGATAAATGTGAGATTTCTGGCTGCCGCCGCAGCTTAGATGTAGCCACTTATCTCATTTATCTTGGCCTACTTTTTATTTGATTGCGCATTTTCTTTTTCAAAGGCCTCTGCTTCTTTGCTCTACTGCCGGGTGGTAAAACAGTAATTGTGGAGCTTGTTTTATTAGTACTTAAATTTGGCTCTCAGTCAAGAGTAATGCCTCAAAGAAAGAAAAAAAATGCATGCTGGGGTAAAGATGGGAGTTTGGCTAAGCTTGCCCTTCCTCTGCAACTGCAACAGCTTCACACATCCACACAAACAAAAACAGAGACAGATGACAGTCCTTATTCCACGAAGACATAGAAGCACACGGAAAAACAAGTGGAAGCCCTTACGCACAAACCACACATGCAAACAGACACACAAAAAATGTCTACATTAAAGGAGTGCCGGTCATCCGCTGGGGACTGGAGTAAATTGGCTGTCTGATGTTGTGTGTCCCTGCCTGACAGAGATACTGCCACGGGACCAACAAGCGTGTCAGGTGATCTATGAGGAAAGTTGTGGGCATCCTCGCCATGCTGACATCACAAAGGACAGAGAGAGCAGGGGCAAGAGGATAAGAGAATTGGGAGCGCCACAAAATAAAACAGCTGAGCAGTCCCCGTGTCCTTTCCCAGTTTATCAACGCGTTTCATTGGCTTGGGGCTGCAACCAAACCAGACACCTGCTGGTCACCCCATGATTGAATGCATCTCTGAACTAATTAGATGCTGAAGAAACATTTGGACACAGACAGCACACACCAATTCACAGACAGACAGAGGCTGCTGCCATTCACACAGGCATAGTATACAAGCACCCATGCATACAGACCCTGTCACACAGCCACTGTTTGAGTGATGGATCAGTCTGGGCTCAAACTGTCTTGAATATTGCATGAAATCCGGTAAAGGAGGAGACTCCCAGCAGAGAGAGCGGTGGAGTAAATTCAGGCTTCCGGAAATCCAGCTTTCTCTTTTTGCTTTCTGTTATACTGCTGCAGATAATGGCTGTTGATCTGTGCTTCTGGGCCTCGAAGGAATCAGTCTGTTCTGTCTGAGGGGTCCAGCAGGGATTGAGACTGGCAGCCAAATAGGAATCTAATCACTCAGGCACAAACAAACACTGAATGCAGACTCCTCACAAGGAGTAAGCTTGTCATGCTCCAGTGTCAAACCGAAAGGTTTGCTTGAAATACTCAGGCCTGAGGTGTTTGCTTTGCTAATAAGATCTTGGGTGGCTGAAATATGCAAACTATTGTTAAATTATTTTTTTAAAAAGCAGCAAAGGGTAAGGTTTCTTTTATCTTCTTTATAGGAGCAGAAAGCTACGAGCGATAAAAACAACCGATACAAGTAGGACACTACCTGAAAAGCACAATGGTACTGTAAATAGCTAAATTAACAGCATGCAGAAGGGGTTAGATGTTCTGCATGTAGGTGACCCATAAACAAAGCCAGCAAGACTCTGCCTCAAGGTAGAATAAAGGACGAAGAGAAACAAACACGCAAGCTTATTATCTTACCAGCACATAAAGGGATAACCTTCTATTACTTTGTCTGCGTGCATTCATCACTGTCCCGACAATACAGCTAAATTGATGCATATTAACAAACAGCACTGAACAGAGACAAGCTGTGATTGTCAATGAAATAATGGCATTCATGGTTACTTAACCAATAAAATCCATCACTCAGAACACAACGATACTGCGACTGGATGGGGGCTAAATCTGAACTTTGGATTCCACTGGGTGATATTAATTCCTGTAGCTGTTTGGCCGATGTGACAGAAAAACAGCATATGTGTTATGATGACATTTAACCACAGGCTGATGGCAGAAATGCACTATAACGGATAAAATAGAATTACAAACCGTGCGCAAGGATGTAATTAGGGATGCAGTCAATGGCTTTTGCTACTGTTTCGTACATTATTTGGCCTGTGGAGCAAATTAAAATTACTCAACCTCCACAGCAGTTAAGATGCTAGATTTTGCTTTATTGAGACTTTTTGTGTAAGAAAGAAGTTGTGACTCAACCACAAAACAATTGCATTTAAGATTATGTTACACAAGGGATTGTAATAAAGGCTCTTGACTGGAGAATAAGTGGAGGATAGCGGAAGTGGTGTTATCCCACATCGCACGCTGTCAGTGACTGGTTGAACACTGAAGTTAAGATAAAGAGAGAAAAACAACCTTTTATGATTCTATAAGACTTAATGTGTCTGCAGTATAATTTACTGCCAAACGTAGCAGAAATACTTGGTGTTCATTATCGCAGCTAACCTAAATTGGCAGCAGTATACCCTTTTGGCCTCATCAGCCCAATAAACCCAGAGTCCAGCAGAGACTATCAACCATCCTCTGACTTCTTCCTCTGTAAACATCTCTGTTTTCCTTCCTTCCCCATACAATCAGCACATTTTCGATTATTCTAATAAACTTGTGGCTGTGTGGGCTTGGCATCAGAGGAGCTCATCAATGGCATCCAAGTCATACATATATTCAACGAGACGCGCACACGTTCAGATTCTTTCTCAAACACTCACATGCCAAACAAAAACAGTGGCCATGCTTCATTCTGTGCAAACTCTGCTTGGGGGCTTCATTAAGTCTGGCCTGTGCTCCCCAGACTTTCCTGTTTACCAGCTCTTTCTGCCTTTCCTTTGCTCTGCCTCCCTCTCCCTTGTAATTGTGAAGGGTGTAGCAGCAGGAAGCCAGAGCAGCCAAACCCTAGCTGTAGAGTCTCTAGTACAAGGGGCTATTGTGAACATAATATGAATGAGGTATTAGGCATTAGGAATTAAGCATTAGGCATAAGTCTTGAGATTAGGCATTATCCTAGTCTGGCTAGAGCAGGTTAGCTGTAGTAGAGCCATCGGGGATTACGGGAGATAGATAGATTAATTGATTAACTCCTGTTTGGGTGCAGGGAGAAATCTTGGAGTCATGATCATTTCAGCGAAGTTACCATGCAGCACAGACACACTTCTTTACCCTAAACTAGCCAGATGGCTAATGAAACTTACCTTATCAGGGATTAAAGCCCAGGCTGTAGCTATCATACTCTTGCCAGCCAATTACTGCCTCACATACTGGGAAATTCTGTTGTAATAATTGACTACTTATCTCTATAATCCCCTTCCCAGGCACAGGTCAGCTGCTACTTGTCAATATAGGGATGTAGTATAAAGTGATGAAAGCTCTAGAACTTTCTTGAAAATGACAGCAGAAGCCTCCCATTAGTGTCTAGCACAAACATGTGATCGACTGGTAAAAGTGAACACTGACAGCTTGGAGATAAATTTAGACTTTTCATTTTGGTTGCTGTCTACAATCCAGGCAGTTTTCATGTTTGATGTGACAGCATCATGGTGATGGTTAATGCTCCACTTTGATGATCTAAACACTGCCTGCCAGTGATTGGCAATTCTTATTCTCAAGTTCTGCGTGGTGTTTCTGCCTCGTTTTTGTATTCTTTTTTTAATTTTTTTTTTTTTTTGTGTGTGTGCCTTTTTCCTTTTTTTTTCTTTTGGTAATTTATTTTTATTTGTTACCTACAAGAATCTGAGGGCTATGCTAGTTCATCCTTTTGCCCAGTCCTGTCCACACTCATGGTGTGCTCACAGAACTGTCTGCTGAGAGCAGGCTGCTCTAATTGAATCTCCCACCTGTTACTGGCAGGTGCAGAACGCATTCAGCAGGGGGCAGAATGGAGCATGGCATGTTAACCAGCATCCATGCTGGACAGTTAATGTGCGTTTTGGGATATAATGCGTGTCTGGGTGGGCAGGGAGTCTCCCAATGGTATGTTGGTGAATTCATTCACGGTTAGTGTTAGTGTGTGTGTGTGTGGAGGGGGGGGGGTCATGCATGTTTTCAGTTCAGAAACAGAAGCAGAAACAGAGAAAAATCTGTGAAAGGGGAATGTGAGTGTGTTCCGTTGTGTGCAAACAAGAAGAGAAAATAGGTTATTTCCTGTGAAATCAGAATTAGGAGTGAGTTAATTTGCTGAGGAGTGACAAATAATGATAGAAAGAAGAAAAGAAGAGGGAGGGGCTCCCATTGTGTTCCCGCTTCCTTTTAGACTATATTGGGTCTGGTCTTGGGAGTAAAAAAACACAATACAACACAAACACCCATACACATACACACTTAGGACACACATTCTCAGACAATGCATGCAGGAGCACACTGGCCAGACAGTGCAAGAGGCAAGTATCAATTGGCACCTTTATCAACCCAAACATCCACCCCAGAGAATACCCTTCACTGAGACCAAAAGCAGACACCAGCAAGAGATAGCGTCCATTGAAATCAAAGTCTTATCTAGCTCGATGTGAAGCTGACACTGCGTGACAGGAAAGTTGATCAGAACATAGTTGCAGAGGCTACTGGATCCAGATACAGTAGGAGACAGAGGAGCATAGCATACAGTGGCTGACTGAGGCCTGAGAGGGGGGGTAACAACATGGCTGTAACCTTAGCTTAGCTTGCTATTGCCCTGTGAGTCTGTCCTCCTCCCCCCTCCCTCCCCTGCTTCTAAGTCACATCTCTCAGAGGCTGTGTGTACATAATGCTCCTGAAACCAGCAGCTGCTTTTTTATTCATAACCACCTGCTTCAGTTACTCACCTCTCTGTTCTCTGACTGTAACATTGCAATGACTTCTACGTGTACAGTCAATCCTTGCACTCTTCTCTATCTCCTTATGCCTCAGAAGAGGGTGTCTGCACTGCCTTGGTCACATGTCTGTGCTGTGTGTGGTGGGTCATTCCTAATGAGGGGGATGCTGACTGACTCATCGTATCTATAGCAACTGCTTTTTCTTCTCTTTTTCCATTGAGAGACTTTTTTTTCCTGTCACACAATGCACCGGTTTCCTCACTGATCCCCTCTAACTTTTCCAAATGAATTATGGAAAACCATCTAACCCCACCCTCCATGGTAGTGTTGTGATCGTGCACAGTTGTCTAACTGGCTCCTTTTTCTTGCCTCTTCTGCTTTAGAAGTAAACACACTGGAGGAAAAAGAAACACTCATTTGGTCCTGTCAACATTGATAAAGGAAATACTGGGATGATATGGGCACTGAACACTGCTAGACTGTCAGCAAAAAGGGTGAGAAAAGGGACAGAGGAAGTGATGGGATGGGAGATGCAGCTGATGCCAACATAGCCTTAAAATAGCCTGACAGTAGGTTGACAGAGCTTTGGAAATTCCTTGAACTGTGACATCATTGCTGCATGGCGTACATCTTCCTGAAACCTCACTGTCGAGCTGCTGATCAGTTGATTAATTTGACAAAAATGAGCAAAACGCAGGTCTTAGACAGAGAACGGGAACATGTTTAGCAGCAGTGAAGGAATGGATAATGGTGTAAAAGGACAAGGGAACGGACAAAGGGAAGGGTTGGTGGGTGGACATGTAGGGGAAAAAAATGATAGGTTTGGTGAGGTGAAAGCAGAAAGCAGATCTTCTCAGTTTTGCAGTTTGCTATCCCACTATAAGCAGAGAGAGTGATCTCAAATGGCCACTTGGGATGGGGAGGGGAATATGAGGCAACGACCCCTGTTAATGAAAGCCACCAACACAACGACGTACAAAGAGGTCTATAAACTACTTAATACTCAAGAGATAATCCCTCCCGACATATGGATGCAGCCACGGTGCCGGAGTGGGGAACGGCTGAGAGTGAGATGGATGCGAGTTAAGGGTTCAGAGCAGGTTGACAAGGGCGGGGGACCCGAGAGGGGGAGTTATGTCTCATTGGAAAGCTGGATGGCAGCTACTCTTGTCCTGACCTTGAATCTGGTCAAGTATATCTTTGCTCTTTAAGAATCTCGTGATTGAGGTGCTTCAGCATGCTGATTGGAGCTCTTTAAAAGTGCTTGTGGGAAGGCCCGGGCAGCAGAAGCCATTACAAGCTACTGAAGGGCTTCCTATTGAGGATACATCTCCCTTCCTCTATCCCTCCCCCCTTGGCACAGATGCAGGAGGAATGATGACGAGTATGTAGAAAGATATTTGGCAAGGGGTGTTATATTTACTATACAATTATGATAAAGAAAATAAGAGGTAGAAAGGGAGGAGAGAGGAGGAGAAAGAGAGGTTTAATACATGCTCAAAAGGGCCTGTGGCTTCTTGTGATGGCCAGATGTGATCTGAGAGATAAACCAATCAGTGAAAGTCAGGGGGAAGAGAACAAGAGAAAGGGAGGATGTGAAACACAACACAGAAAAATGAGCAGTAAATAGAGGGGGAGTGAGAAAGAGGGAGTAAAATGGAAGTGATATTAACTGAAGAAAATGAATACAGAGAGAATGAGAGGACACTGAAGTACCTGGAAATTGGACACTGTCACAATGATCAACTTTGCCCAGAAACTGTGTGATTTTAACACAATATATGTGCTTTCAGATTATGACAAACTTCCTGAGAAATAAAAAAAGATGGAAAGAGATCCAGTATGGAGAGAAGGAGCAGATGAATAATGTAACGTAAGAAGATGACTTTTTTTTTCTTGGATCTGCAGGGACAGATAAATCAGAATATCGAAATGAGTGGAGCACTACAGTACTTCAAAAATGTGAATATGAAATCTGAATAATGAGATCTTTTTTTTCTTGTAAAGTGCGTGAGGCAACAGTGTCGAGAGGAAAATGATTTTTTGGAATAGGATGGAAAAAGATTTGCCATCCCTGAAATGATATGAATGCATGTTGTGTACATTAAGACGGGGGATTTTCTTCTTTGTATAGGAAAGGGATGAAGGTAATTTCACGTTTATCTCTCATATATACTGGACTGACCTTTGATTGCTTTTATTGTTTGTGCAAGTGTGTATGTGCACGTGTGTGTGCATGTGTGTGCAGGTCAGGCTGATGTCATCAGAACCAAGGAGGAAATCTAGAGGGATTTTAGAGTTTTGGTTACATGTCAAAGACCAGTAGAAAGAGAAGGGAAGAGGAGGCGACTAGAGATCAAGAAAGAAAAGGGGGGATATCAACATCAAACATGACCACTACACAGGGTGCTGGATTAGGAGGGAATATGGGGGGAAGAGGGGGGGAACGAGGGAGGAGGAGTAGGAGGAGGGAGGAAGGGGCGAGCTGTGGTTGTTATGTTCATTGTGGTCTTTACCTTTTTGATCCACTTCTATTCAAGCATCGGAAGAAGGAGAAAGAAGGAGACAGAAAGATAAAAAAGAAGGACAGTAAGAGGGAGAGAGGGAAAGTAAAAAAGAATGAAAGGAAAAAACAGGTGCAGGAAAAAAGAGAAAATTGAGATTAAATAAAATGCTGTCCTTTCTCTTTCTCTCTTTTTAAAAAAAAAAGCAAATTATCTGTCTGTGTTATGGTTGGTTACTTGGAGAAAGTATGGCTCGAATGGAAAATGAGAAGGGGGAAAATGGCCTAACCTGGGTTTAAATCCATTTTCATTTCATTTCACTTTTATCAATAATCCCCCAACAACACAATTCACCCCCAACCACGCACTCTCGACCCCACCTCCAGCAGTCTTATTGCCGCATCCCTCCCTGTCTCCCTACATTATGACTTTATACCCAAAGCGCCGCTCCTGCTGGAAGGAACCTGGTGGAAAGAGAAACCAAGGAAAAGCAACAAACTGTAGTTTTTCTTCACCTGTGGGGAAAAAACAAATTGTGGGAAAGGTAGAGGATAGATAAAGGAATGGCAGATGGAAAATGTGATGATGAATATATCTATCAATGACCACTTGTCTTCGGAGAGATCACTGAATCCATCTCACTTCCTCCTCCTCTTCCAAGCTCAGGCTGTGTTGACTTTAGAGTACTCCCATGATCCAAAGAAAGAAGTTCTTTTGGTTTTGCTCAATTTACAGAGTCAGGATTCTTGCTATAGAAGCTGGAAAAAAAAAACACTCAACCATCGACCATCCAATCAATGGAGAGCTGCTGGCTTGCCTGGCCGAGACCGGCTCATCAAAAACGAAGAGAACAAACAACAGGGAGAAGGGAGGGCTTGACAGAGTGGAACGCCTTAAACCCAGAGAGAGACCGGGAGACACCGGCGAGGGGGTTGAGACGAAAGAGGGATGAGACAAATGTCTACAGCCGGCTCATCACACACACAAATCAATAGGTTGGTGTGTTGAATCAAAACAAGCCCTTTGCTGGCATGAGCAGGTAAGGCGTGGCTCCTTCAGTATCCGTGGCCATGTTTGGAAGTTGCATGAGTCGCGGCGTCTGGGGAGTTCTGCGAACAGCTGGAGACTAGAAGAGGCGCGAGCGAGGATCTCAGCTTCGCGGTTCACATAACAGCCCTGCTACCCGCCTTCCCTCTGTATTTACTCCAGCACAAATGGTGTGCGAGTACATCTCTGGGTTTCTCAGGAGGAGACTTGTCAAAAAGGCACGTGGCTGCTGGACCCCCACTGCGAGAAGGAATGTGCTGCATGTGCCACGGGAAGTCTGACGTCCTTTGGGGGGACCCTGTGAAGTTGCTGCAACACTTCTCAGCGCCGGCCATGAAGACAGAAAAGAAGCGTAAGAGGAAGAAAGAGAGAGACTTAGAGCACAGAGACAAATAGCAGGGAAAAGAAGGAGGCTAGCAGCGGTGGCCTGAGCTGCGTGGGGGACAGCCTTGCACCTTGGCACAGGCAGGATCAGTATCAGCAGCCACGCAGATCATTTATCATCTCATGCCAAGATCAAACTGGACAAACACCTTCCGTGAAGACTGGGGGAATAGGAGCCGTTTTCAGCCTAGAGGGGTAAACATGGAAAATCATGACTACAAGTTCTGCAAAGCTGGAGCAGTGGGGGGAAAAATGATGTGTCCCTGCCACCAACAGTCAGTGCAATCATTAACTCCAAGGATAAGGAAGGAAGAAATTGGCCACAGAGAATACAGAGCTTTTATCCTCACCGAACCAGCTGCAGGGGAGGATGTGTGTGTGTGTGTGTGTGCATGCACCTGAATTTAGGAGAGCTAGAGCTTGTACATATGGAGTATTTCTATATGATTAAGGAAAACTGCTGACTGCAAAGCTTCTCCGTGCAAGTATGAGGCCTGAATCCTTAGAAAAAAAAGCAATTTTTATAAAAGCTCAACTGCCTGTGTTTCTCTAAATAGAGGGAAAACAGTGTGTGATGCACAGAGGAAGCATGTAGAGGGAGACAGAAAGGGAAATAAAACTTCTTCAGTGCTGCAGAGAGAAAGAGGGGAAAAAACAAAGTAGACGGAAGACTTTTGTTGACTCCATTTCTTCTATTCTTGGTTGTCCTGAAAAATAGAGCGCAAAGCACAAATGCACACAATGTCATCACTCATTTCCAACGACACACACATACGCACAAACATACAAACAAAAAGAAAGAAAGGGGCAGAAACTCATCAAAGTGTCCTCAGTGAGAGCTGAAGGTTAGATTAAGGCCATCTTGGTTGTTTGTCTGATTCATTCAGCATTTCTCTTTCAGGGCTCTATTGAGAAATAAGCCGCCGCCCTCGCTGCCGTTAATCACTCTGCTCAGCGCTCTCTACAACCCTATCAATTACTCCCACACTAATGAGTACAGCTACAAACACACACTGTTAAACACACACATATTGTTGGAGCACTGCGGGAAAACTTTGCCTTTTCAGTCTCCTTTTTGTTCCGCGCTGAAAGACTGTCCACTCCCCTGCTTCTTCCGCAATCACCCCTCTGTTTTCCCTTCACACTTTCCACTCCGCAGGAGAGTCCTCCCCTCCCCAGGTCCGAGCAAAGCCTCCTGCCTCTCACTCACCAAACACGTATGAGTGCCATGTTTAATAGTGACCCTATACATATTAATAGAACTTCATTTTCAACTACATCAAAGTGTTTCCTCTCCTCCCTTGACAAACTCTTCCCGACAAGTTAACTATCATTTCCAGCAGCTTTGTGTCCAAAAGGCTATGTATTGTAATGAATAGGTAACGCTGAATACATTTGTGGAGAACAATCGATTTCATAAAGTGAAACAGTGGCGGAGCAGCAAAATATGAATTAAAAATCAGGAGAATATGGAACCAAGCTCTGGAGAATCCTTACGGTACTGCCTGTATAGCTAAATGCGCTGTACATATTAGTGAGATAAATCTCGGCAGATGATATAGCTGCAGCACAATGGCTCTGTCATGGTTAGTATGGATGGTCTCAGGGGAGGATATTATGAATCAATAATGATCTACAGTGTCCTGGAGATGAAAGGGGAGAAGGTGGGCTCCTATAGGCTGGATTTACTTTGATTCTGCAAACATATGTGTAAAGACTGCGGTTAAGACTGCAGTTGTGTTCATGGATCTGTAATGTCTTAATGGAAGCCAGCAGGCTACAGCAGGCTGTGACAGTGTGAAATAAGAGTTCAGTTGAGCCATTTTGTCTTGCTCTGTTCCAAATGGCAAAAAACAATGCTACGTGGCAGGGAGGCCCCTGTAGGGCTTTTTAGCTCAATGAGATATGATTTGACTTGTTAGCGGATGTTATATTTTGCCAAGGCAATCCCACACATATCAGCACACACACACACACGTTCTGAACTCTTGTCTGAGCTCCGCCAGGAGAGTAATGTGTGTGTGTAACGATGTGAGGATGTGTGTCAGCTTAGCTGTTGCTGTCACCTTGCCGTTTCAGGTGACTGGCAACATGGCGCCTATGTGACACAGGCGCCACTCACATAGAGGACCTTGTCAAATGCAAAATCATACGCAGCCATCAACTCGGTTACACACCACCTAAGCTGCTCTGACACACAACCTTTACGTATCATCTCTATTGTTCACCCTTTTGTTGAGACAACCAACGGAAAACATGCGTCAGACTTGGATGGTACCCAAGTGCCCAGCATTCCCAGCCAGACGTGAACGATGGGGCATTACTAGAGCGATTAGCAGCAGCAAATTCAATTAATCTTGACAAATCTCTGCTGAGGCAGAACTGAAGAGAGCGACGCACTCCCCCCTCTCTCCTGGTAATTAAAAGTGGCCGAGTTGAGTGGCGTGTGGGGCGATGGTGACTGAGTTTTGGGATGAACAGTCCCAACTATGATTTTTTTACGCGTCAGGTCCGGTTTAGATGGTCAGACGTGTACAAATACGAAAATGCCCTCATAGGCATGCGAGGACAGCTGCTTCTCTTTGTCGCATCAGACAGGCGGTTCTTTTTTATCATAACAGTGATCAGCTTTGAATTTTCTAAACTGCACTATACCTCATTCCCAATCAAGGAAGTTTTAACAAACACGGCGGGGGAAAAAAAATGCAAGTCAGCAGCTATTTAATCATTGATTGCTCGGCAGAGAAAGAAAACAAGCTTCCCTATGCAGGCAGAGTGAGCAGACAAGGTTAGAATACTGAGAAAGAGGAACCGGGTACAACAAAGGATACAACCTTGACCCTAGATGGATAATACACTACTGGACATCAAGCCACAACAACCAGCAGAGGAATGCTCAGCATCCTAACATGCTGGTAGATAGAGGCAGAGAGGCTATAAAACACTTGAGAAGAACACTTGCTACCATTTAGAGGGCTTTGAAGAAAATATTTTCTCTAAAGAATAATCCTCAATGCAAGAAATATAACTTCTTATCTCGGACTGGGGTCACAACCTAACTCAACAAAGTCTGGAAAAAGGTAAACTGAGGGTACAAAAGCACTGAGCAGAATAAGGGCAGAGTCTGAAAGAGGTGTCTGAATGGTTGCATTTGAAGGTTTCTCCCACCTGTAAAAGAATAAATAAATAAATGAAACCAGCAGACAGCAGAGAGAGAGCAGAAATGAATGGAGCGATAAGATACTGTGGCAGATTAATGGACAAATAAACTGAAAAGATGAGTCAAAGGATGATGACTGAAGATTTAAGACCGGACTTAAAGTTAAAAAAAAAAGAAAAAAAGAGAGAAATGAAGAAAACGTGGAGGGGAAGAAGGGTTGGAAACAGATTATTCTGACTGTGGTGGAAAAGCAAGTAACTGCAGGAGGAAGAGAGGGATAATGCAGAGTAAAGAAGAGAAAAGCAAGTCTGCTTGATGCGGTCCCAGCCTTTTGGCTCACAACAACAGCACCTGTGGAAAAAGTAGAGAGAATAATCCCGCAGCTTGCCCCTGATAAATAAAAAAACACACCCACTCCACAACACCTACATCCTATGCGTGACAACAACACCCACATAAAACCCTCCACCCTTTCCCACAACCCCAATGCTTCTTCTGCCTAGCGGAGGGGAGCGCCGCTGCTCCTCCCCTCTGGCTAGGCAGCCCTGCACGGTGAGGGGATCAATGCTGAGAGTAATAATACATGAGAGGGTAGGAGGGGGGAGACTGAGCAGAGATTTTCACATGAGCGAGGATCATCACAACACCGTGCAATCCTCGCTGCGTCCGCTCCCTGGGCTGCGTGAGTGCGCCAAGAGTCGGAGGGAGGGAGCAACTGTGCACCCCTTCGGAAAGCGTAAGGCACATGCATGCGGGTAACACCTGCCGCACGCTTTCGGAGCAGTGCAGCGAGAAAAGTCAGCTGTTACCATGGGGACATTAAAATATGCAGCGCTGCAGGTCATGTGCTCTAAAATAAGCCCTTTGCTGTTTGTGCTCGCGTTCCCATTGCGAGGTGTGGCGCACACACAACACCCCTGCCTATAACTTCTCACTGCGCCCAATTTTAATTTTTATTGGAAATCAGAGGGACAGCAAAGGTGTTTGGCGCCAGATAAAGGTGGCTTCACGCCCCCGGGTTAATCAGGGCGTGAGTGCGCGGGGCAGTGTGTGTTACACCGCTGCCATTGCCAATAAGGGCTGACCCCCATGTTTACAGTGGGTGTGTATGAAGTGCTTATCGGACCCTGTGTTTGTCTAGCATCCGCCTACCCCCCAATGTGAAAATCCCCCCTCAGCTACTGGTGCGTCACTCTGTCGATGGAGAAAAAAAGGTTTAGTGCTCGGTGATGGTGTGTCTGTGCAGTGTACCAGAGTGGAAGAAGAGAGGAAGAGGCAGAGAGAGAGAGCAGGGGGAGGATGGATGTCTGTTTTGTTTTGTCTTGATTGTGCTGAGGAAATTGAGAGAGAGCGAGTGTGTACATGTGAGTGTTATGCCACTTCTTGAGGGTTTTTTTTTTGGGAGTCGAAAAGGGGGATAAGAGGTTGAGGTAGGGGAAGAAGAAGGGATAGG
>JAVQJG010139038.1:0-25316 GCA_036024015.1 Craterocephalus amniculus
TTTTTTTATACTTAGGTAAATTCTAAATTTTAGTCCTACGCACAGATTTGGAACCTTTTCTACGCACAGTTGATAAATGAGGCCCCTGGAGAGCACTATTAAGTTTTGTAGCACTAGTACAGTATATTTTATCATCAGTGCAGCAGCTGGACAGAAGTGGTGTGCAGTTGTTGGAGAAAATCCTTTAGTTTACAATTTTGACTTCGATCTATTGTGGAAACAAGGTAACTAGTAGAAACCAACTAGGGCTGGGATATAAACCAAATATATCTCACAATTTTTTTGTAAACGCAATATACGATATATATCTCAATATAATTTGTTTTGGTCAAATTACAAAGGGAACGGTTTAAATTTAAAGCCTTGAGTGCTAAATACACTTTTTTTAAGGATCATAAGCATGTTAAAGTCTGAAAAATCCAGTTGTGAGGAAATGCTTTCTTTTCCAGGATCTGTCAAGAAACAAACAAAAAGATTTTAAGAATTCAGCAATTCTTTTTCTAATCATTGGCTTATCTTGCATTTAATAATGTCACTGTAGAGGACCATTTACAGCTGCGATGACGGATCTTTATCAAGACAATGATTCATTGACATGACAAAACAAACATGGCAAAACAAATACGGTGGTGCTTGCAGCACTTTTGTCTGTTTTGTCTGTAGAGCGCTACTCTAATTTTATTGTTAGCTTTTCTTAAATAAAAAAGCATAAATACAATAAAATGACATAAATATCTCATTGGCTTTACTTTCTTCCCTCTAAAAGGCCCAGAGAACCCGTGGCTTGTCCAGGCCTATGTCAGCGCTGCCAAACACCCCTTCGCCTCTGTGGTCGGTCAGGAGGTCTTTCAAAGTGGCATCATTCCTTCTGACACTGATTTCCGCATTTATAGAGACTTTGGGAACATCCCAGGTAAGACCACTGATCATCAGCGCGGAAAATAAAAAGCCACATACATTAACTACGTCTGTATTTTATATCTTATTATATTATATTATTTTATATGTAAAATATGAAGAGAAATCCTGTAGGTTATGATGCAACTTTGTTTATTTTTGTTTTTTCTGTGTTGTTTTTACAGGCATTGACCTGGCTTTCATTGAAAATGGTTTCATCTACCACACTAAGTATGACACGGCAGACAGGATCCTGACGGACTCCATACAGAGAGCCGGTATTCAGCTGATCCCTACTTTATCATATCATCCCTTCATGTCTCATGAATAGATCAGCCAGCTTCAGACTAATTGTTGTGTTCATATTTCAAGGCGAGAAAAGTAAACAGCGACGGCTGCTCCATGTTTCTGTCACAGAAGCAAACTCGTGCTGTTCATTTGAGCTTTCTCCCCCGTCTCCGTATCGGTCAGCAGTGTCTTGATCTCATTATCTCTCAGAGAATTTATAAAACCAGCAACAGAGTTGTTCTAATTTACTTTGTGCTTCTGTGCTGCTGAATTATTTTGCTTTCAGCACTAAAAAACCCACAACAGCTGGCATCTTTCCCCTCTCCCTCAGCAGATACTACCCTCCTCTTCTGTGCACAGCTACTCACTATGAATTGCATGGAGTATTAGAGAGCAAATGCAAGATAGTCTGTGTTTTTATTTAGTCTTTGAAGAAGGATTCAGAACAGCTTTTTCGGGTGGAGGGTAGGACACAACACAGGAGAAGATGGCACACATGTAGCTCTGCTCCATTTCAACTTGTGCAACGCAGCAGATTATTGGCCTTTCCTTGAAATTGTCTGCAGGACGATTCTGGTTCACGCTTGATTAAATTAATCTGGCTCTTTTTTTCCACGCAGTATCCTAATATATAGCTTTAAATGTCTTTCAGAGTACATTTCCGTGGCGGTTTAACCACGTTACGGCTTATTAAATTCCAGATCAGGGAATTTGTGGGTAAATCACAAGCGCTGAACCCAGCACAGACAAGTAGATGTTGTACACAGAGTTGTTTACACTTTGTGTCCTCAGTGAGCCGACCAGGCGGAAGCACAATAGAGCTTTGTGTCGCCCGTTTGTGTGTGTGTGTGTTACTGTTAACAGTGCAGACACGGAGGCTGCACAGATGAAAAACTTCAGCTGCAGTGAAACACAGCCACTTTTTAGTGATTTCTCATGTAACCAGATTAATCTATGTTGAACTTTGTTAGTGCATCCTGTTTCATAAATAAACTAGTGTGCAGTTTGTACGGGCACATGTGGATAAAACCTGCTGAAAATGAGTAAAACTGAATGAGAGTCTCTTTGTTTCCTCTCTTACATATCTTGTCATGGAATAAATCTAGAGCGTGAGTATGAAGGTGTGTTGTTGAAACATCCTTGTATGTATAAGAGGTTATAGTGGTGCCGTTTGTGTTCTTTTAGAGAAAGTGTGATTGTCATCTCCATAGTCACCCATCTATGGCTGCTTACAGGTGCTACTCGGAGAATTAAAACATGCTGGAAAAGTTGTTTTATTCAGGCAATTCAACATAAAAGGTGAAAGCAACATGTTTTATGTACTAAGTACAGATGCAAGAGTTCACTTTCAGAGGCCGGATTTTCTTTTATTTAAAATCAATTTTTTTTATCAATTTCAAGCAATATTCTAATTTTTGAGGTTTTTAATTTGAGGTTTTATGAAGCTGCAAATCCTTATCAGCCAAATGAAGTTAAGTTACAGAAATACAGCACTTATTCAGGATATTATAATTTTCCTAGTAGAACTTGTAACTTAGCTTCAAAGATTAAATGTACACATATACACAAATAGTATGCAAATCGATATATTTCCGCTTTTATTTTATATTTTGCTGATTAGGAATTGTAGCTTCAGAAAACCTAAAATTAAAAAAGCTCAGAAAATTAGCATATTTCTTGAAATCAATTAAAAAAGGAATTGAAATACAAAAATGCCAGCCCTCTGAAAGTAAACTCTTGCATCTGTACTCAGTACATAAAATGTGTTGGTTTCACCTTTTATGTTGAATTGCCTAAATAAAACAACTTTTCCAGCATATTCTAATTTTCCGAATAGCAGCCTGTGTATTGTTAGCAATAAAATTACACTTGATTTAATTTGGGAAAAAGGGAATTGAGGATCTGATTTTGATGTGGGGCTCATTACAAAGTGGTGTTATCGTTGCAGAAATGACCGTCTGAGAGGCAGCGCAGGAGTGTAAAGGGGAACCTCCTCGCTGCATCCTGCTGGTCTGATGCATGACATTTGTCAGCTCAGTAAAGGATGACTCTTTCTGTCATATGATAGAAATTAATCATTACCCCATTCAGTCATTTAAAACCTCTTACTTCCTCCGACTGAGATCAGAAACCAAAAACATAGAATTGCGTAAAACCTATTTGTGACTGTAACAATTTACCTTTACACAGCAAGATCTGACTCCCTCTTCCCTTTGAAGGTGACAACATCCTGGCCGTTCTGAAGCACCTGGTTATGTCTGAGAAGCTGGCCGATTCCTCAGAGTATCGTCATGGCAACATGGTATTTTTTGACCTGCTTGGGGTGGTTGTGGTGGCTTATCCAGAGCGTGTAGGCACCATCCTTAACTACATGGTAGCTGCAGCCACCTTTCTTTATCTAGCCAAGAAGGCATCTCTGCCCGGCAACAGAGGTGGGTCTCCATTTTCCTGTTTATGTGAAATTTACAAGTTTCTGACTCAGTGACGTAACGAGCTTGTTTGTTTTCCTCTGGTACTCGTCTCTGTCTCTGTAAGGTGGACGCTACGTTCGTGACCTCGCCTGCGCCACAGGCGTGGCAGTGCTGAGCTGGTTCGTCACTCTGCTGTCGGTGCTGATCGTCGCACTTCTCGTCACCCTCTTGGGCCGCTCCATGTTTTGGTACACACACTTCTACGCCTCCATCTGCCTGTACGGAGCGGCAGCCACCGGAAAGATGATCCTCATTCACACACTGGCCAAGAACCTGTATTATGGGGTGAGTGGTTATCTGATGGAGGGCTTTCTTTACCAAGCACAATGGCAGTGTGGGTTCTGTAAACACGCAGAGAAAACATGTTTTACCAGATCAGAAAATGAAAGGAATCGTAGAGAAGCAACCTTTAAGTTATTGCATAGAGATAAGTTATGAAAACCAGCATGTACTGTCAATCTCTGGCTATTCATTCGGGTTAAATATGGGATTGCGTTATTTCTGATCTTTGCCCCTGACTCAACTCGCATGCAATAAAAAGTAAAGAGGAGAAAGCAGAACTGCTGGAGGTTTCTCTTCCTCCACAGCAAACATCAGCTCCTGCTGTGTTTATCTCGCTGTCTGTGTAGATTATAAAACGTTGGAGGTGTAAGACGGGTAGTCATCTTTTAGTCATAAGTCCAAACTCATTCAGCAAGAGACTCCTCAGGGCTGCATGCCAGCTGACTCCTCTCCCTGTGGCTTTTGATAGTCGGGGAGCAGAGAGAGTTTTTTGTTGTTGTTTTTTTCTCTCCCAGATATCAATGCTCGTCTTCTTAAAAACAAAACCTGCTCTGAAGGGAGTGTGTGAAGAAAATCCTGAGAGAATGTCAGGAATTAATTGTTCCCGTTAAGTAATAATTATAATATATTTTATTTGTGGGCACCTATCACTGCACTCAATTTCTTAACAGTTAAAACAAGCTATTATATGAAAAGAAAAACATAAATTAAACATCAGAAAAAAGAGAAGATACATTTATGTGGAATCTGTTATTCTATTATTATTTATTGATTTACTTGTGAGGTAAACAAGATAGGAGAGCTACAGTCATCTGTGTGAAAAGGGACAAGTGTGTGGAATATTGTGTACTTGATATTACGTAAATATTACATGTTTTGTAAAGAAATTAATGCTTTTAAAACGGTAATTTCTCTTTCTGAAGCTGCATCTATAACACTGTTGCCTCTGGTCTCTCGTGAACTTTTCCCCAGAAGAGCACAGACTACCCTTGTTCCAGATTACACGTTGCTTAAGTGAAACAAACTCTTGAGCCAACTGGATGTATTGCCCCATTTTAAACAAATATGTAATTAAAACTCCTGATAGATCCACTGTATTTGGGTTAATAGGCAAAAAATAATTTCTTCTGAAAGACTTTTAGATGAATTTAAACTTCTACAATTTACTCAGCTAATGGTACCTAAAGTTTCCAGTTACTGTCATCAGGTTTTCAAAGGTTTTGTTATTCTTTTAGTCTTATTATCCAAGTTCAGGACAAAACAGAATCTATTGTGTGAAAATAGATAAATATATCAGAACTGATCCTTTTTTATATTCTTATTCTACTTATTTGCAGATCATATTTAGGTTACTGAAAGCAGATTTAGCTGTGTTGAACGGTATAATTACATTTAAGAGAATTGTCATTCTAAAAGAAGAAAGAAAAGGAAACTTATGGTAATGGAGGTCTAATATTTTTTGTTTTGTATGCTTTTCAATATGAACACAAATTAGCATCTTTATGAAACTAGAGTAATAACTAAGTACTGCATGATGATTTACTATGTCAACTGGCCGAACAGCCTCTCAGAGGCTAATATGGATGCTTTCTCAATGTTTTTTTGTTGTAAGGTGAGCTCTTGTGTGATTTCCATGCAGGGTGTCCGTCTGGTGGAGCTGGGCGATCTGTATTTTGATGTGAGCTTGCTGCTGTGGTGCTGCAGTCTGGTGTGGCTGACCCAGCAGGGTCTGTGTTCAGCCTACGTACCCATGTTAATGGTGGCTTTCCCCCTGGTAACCAGACTGCTGCTGGCTAAAGAATTTAAACACAGAGGTAAAAACCTGACTAAAACACAGCACCAATAACAAATAACTGCATGGAGCTTGTTTATTACTGCTGAAGGCTTCAGTTGTTAACATGTCAGAATGTTTTTTTCCTCCAGGTGCATCACTGAAATACAGTATGCTGTACCTTTTGGGCCTGGCTTTGCCCTATGTCCACTTCATGTTCCTAATCTGGGTGGTGTTTGAGATTTTCACTCCTATCATGGGCCGCAGTGGAACAGAAATACCCCCTGAGGTGGTCATGGCCTCCTTAGTCACCCTAGCAACCATCTTTCTCTCCTCTTTTTTTGTGAGTATTCACATATTTACACTATTGACTCAAAATCTGGATTGTCAAAAGATGAAATCATAATATGTGTATTCGTACAGGCAAAGAAATGGTAAACATTTCTTGAAAAATTGGCCAAAGTATGGCACGTTTTTCTCAAAAAGCGCATATTGTAAAGCACTCATCACCAGCTCGTTTTTATGTGTGATCCATCCAGGTGCATTTCATCTACTTGGTGAGGAGCACAAAGTGGATTCTGGCTGGTCTGGGCTCAGTCTTCCTCGTCATGTTCCTGCTGGTTTCCAGCGGTCTCTTCTTTCCTTATTCAAGCAGTTCAGAGAGCCCACGGCCAAAGAGAGTCTTCCTGCAGGTTGGTTCAGTGTTATGTTTATTTTGCTAAATATCATTTATTATTACTACCCCTAGTTCTAAGGTGAAAATTAAGACAAGATACGAATGAATAAGACCAACTAGATAGTCAAAATTATTTGAAGAAAAGGCAATTTTCTAAATAAAGTGCAGTAAAGTATACAGTTGAACAACAAGAGATTAAGATGATAAAAAATGTGCAAAAACTACATAAAATGGTTATAAAAGACGGATTAAAAGCAAACGGCAGTCCGGATGGTTGGACGATACCATGCAGAATTCATGCAGAAGTGCATGAGAAAAGTTTTTTTTTAAACCTGGGTTAAAAGTGTTTACATTTGGTTAAAGTTTAATCTCCACTCTCAGTTTGTTCCCATTATTTACGGTATTATGGCTCCATGCTGCTTCTCCATGTAGTAATTAAATACATGTGTCAGCCCAATGTGCTGTACATGATGGGAAGAAACAGACATCAGAAAGAATGTTCAAAATGGGGCTGAAAACATTTAAACCTATCAGGATCACTGGAAAAAATGGGGATTTAACATTATAAATTCATGGGAAAAGACAAACATTGGGAAATATGCATAAACAGACTTGTCTGTGCAGTTGAATACAGTTTAAAAAAACGCACCCTAAATCTTCCCGCAGCACACAACTCGGACTTTCCACAATCTCCAGGGCCAGGTGGAGAGCAGAGACTCCGGTCTCTGGATAAACAGCTTTGACTTCACAGGCATGGAACACATCAGTCCTCACATCCCCGAGATCAACGACAGCGTCCGGACCCACTGCCAGGAGGACCGGCCCTTCTGCGGGTACCCCTGGTTCCTGCCTGTGAAGTTCCTCAGCAGGTCTGCTGCCTTCTAGCTCGCTACTCATTTACATTTTGGCAGCTTCATCTTAAAACTTCACCATAAGAAGCATTTTGCTGTATTCGTAGGAAGAATTGGTACCTTCCGGCCTCAGAAGTGTCTCCAAGTTCTCCAGTGGAGTTCAGCCTGCTGTCCAGAGAGGAGACGAGCTGGGGAACTGTCAAGATGATGTTCAGTGTGAAAGGTCGGGAATCAAATCAGATCAGTTTTCACTTTGTAAATCGCATAATCACAATTCGGTTAGACATAAGTTTTATAGCTGGTCATTAACAAACAAAAAAAAGCCAGCTTTTAATGATGTGCCTAACTGCTTGGGTTAATATTCAAAGAAGAGAAGAACTTTGGATCTCTTTAGGAAATTCAAAGAAGTGAACTGAAGCTGAACTAATTGGCTTAAAGCACAGCTTAGCATGATTAACCCAGCAATAACTCTGTATTTCAGTGAAAATGTCCCCTCTGTCTCAGGACCCAGCCATATGTCTCTGTATCTGATGCCTCACCGAGGGGCCAGCCTCTCCACCTGGTCTTTCGGCGATGGGACGCCTCAGTTTGACCTGAGCGGGGAATATTTTGTCTTCTATTCCCACGGCTATAACTCCCCAACATGGACCTTCTGGTTTGAAATACAGGTAATGTCCGCAGCTACATTTTCTGCTTATTAACATTTCATATTTCTGGTGTTTTTTTCCTGTAAATATTTAAAATGTTGCAGGCCACGCTTTAAAAGGATTAGTGTTTTTTTAGCAGGCCATTAATGGTGGGTGTATTTAAAAAAGAAAAATGTGAAATAATTTACTTTTTTTTTTTTTTAGATATGCAAATGATTGATTTTTGTCTTCATATATATTTTACTCACAGTCTCACTTTATTATGGCAGTTTTATTAACATTAACAGTAAATATGATCAATATCTTGAAAAAATGAGTTTATTCTGCCTTTAAAAAGGCAACTTTCCCTCGGCTTAAGTCTCCTCTTTACATAAGACATTAGTTACAGCAGGTCATTCTACTTATGTAAATAATAATACAGATCATTAGGGTAATAACTGAGGCAAAATGCGTTTCCAGAAATATGTTTTTTCAGACTGTTGGTGCTGCACTTGTAGCAGAATCATTTTTGTACCCAGATGGATTCAAAAGCATTTACATTTTTTCACCCGATTTCATTCCTGACATTTCTGGATTTCAGCCAGTCGTGATCTTAAGGCCTCGGCCAGCGATGGCTGCAGGAGATTAGTCCCTGCTGGAACACTGCACTGCACTGTTTGAATGCATAGTTTTGCTGTCATGTGAAATCCTTTAAACTTGAGCTTTTCCAATTTTAGTTGGAATCAGAGAAACTCCACAACCCTTAAACATGTGGGATTAAAATATGATGCAACAGCTTCCATTTTGGTTCTGGTTCTCCTGTGTTTATTGACTGTGCTGACTTTGTGGGTTTTCTTTGTCTGCCCATCAGCCCCCCAGGGAACAGGACCCGGCAGGTCCAGAGGGGATGATCTCAGTCGCAATATCCTCCCACTATTTCTTTGGGAAAGACTGGAGGACTGCTCAGCTGGAGGAAATCCTCCGCAAGTTTCCCTCGTGGGCCTTTCCCTCCTCCTGGGTCAGCACTTATGACATGTACCGATACTGAGGACGTCACAGAAGCTGATGCAGAGGAGAGCCGAGGGCCACGGAGGTCCGAGACATTTCAAATGACAATACCGAGGACCGGCTCTGCTGCCTTTTCACTCTGGCACAAACACACACACGCACACACGCACACACACACACACACACACACACTCACGCTCCGTCCCAGCCTGCCTCAGAGACCTCCACCACTGTGTCAGTAGGCTTAGCAGCTAACCGAGCAGTCGACCTACAGACGGACGCTCGGGTTGCTGCAAGCCTCGTGCTCACTCCTGGGTTAGTGAAACAAAGGAGTTTAAGTTTTTCTTTTCTTTTTCTTCTACTTGATCAGTTGTGCCTTTGCTTTCTTCAGTCCATGTCATTCCTCTCACTAACTTTCTCCTGAATGTTGCTTGTGCATCCTTCTCCTGTCTGTTCACTCCCTTTACCAGCAAACCGCCCAGGCTGGCATAAGGTTTCTCTGGCTTCCTGCACTGTAGCTGTCCTAATAGACTGATGGGTGTATTTGGAACAAGTAACCAAGACCTGCTTATGTTTGACCCTCTCCTTCACATAAACTGAAACTTTTCTGGTCTTTTTTCATATACTTGTTACATTTGGAGAAACCGTGCCTGCATTAGTGATGAGATAACTGTGAAAATTTATCATCATTGATCCTTGGGAAGAGTGCAGGTTTTCAGTAGATCATAACCATATGGTTTTACGAGGAATGTCAGCATCTGCTCAAACTTTTCAGAGGCATGCAAATGCAGAAAAAATGTGCTTCAGGGGGGAAAACAGCAGGCTGAAATCAAAATAGCAAGGTTTTCCTGAAAGGGCAGCTCTTCTTAGATAAATACAGAAGACTGTTTCTTTTCTTTTCCCCTGACATTTTTAAGAATTTTGACTGATGTGCTGTAGAGGAACGTCTTTTCAATTATTTGGTTTGAAAAGAAGAGAAATTCATAAAGAAACAAGGGCAGTCCTCTCATTAAAAGTTATTCCAAGCCTTCAAGGGGACTGGCTGGGAGACAAGTGATGCAATTCAGCAGTCAGACTGCACAAGTGTTCCTCACTTTGTTCTGTTTCACACTGACGGGAGTCTTATCTGCAACTGCTCTTATTGTGATGACAGATTTTTAATAACTACACTGGATCACGATGGGCCGCCAGCAGCACCAGTGAATATTGTTTGCTTTAGGAACGAGTGACAAAACTGCAAGCATTCAGCGTGTCGAAAGAAATGTTTTTTTTATTTTTTTACTATCCCTTTTTTATCCCTTTTTTCAAGCAGAGTCGGCCATTGTACTTTAATACATGGCGATTTCCTTCTATTTATGTATGAGAGCAAAAGAAAAATTCCTGTAAATTTAGTGTAAAACCATTGTATGTGTGAATGGCTGCTATAGCAACTGCCTCAGCCTTAAAGCGCTGCATGTTCTGCAACTTTATGGCACGAGCCAAGATCCATGCAGAATATTTCATTGCATCTGTGATAAATGCTATTCAGTGTGCAGTCAGCAGTTTTATTATTGTGGCTGATGTGCATTCATCTAGGAACAGAACAAACAATAACATTCAATACTGTTAATAATTCAGCACTCATCCAAACCATCCCATAATGAAGAAGTTCATATTTATAGTGTAATTTAATTTTCTTTTCAGATTAGATAGGAATCATTTTATCAACAATCATAAGATCCAAACTCCAAATGTATCTTTTCTTTTGATTTATATATTTTCATTTCAGTACAGGGAGAATCTGTGTAGTTAAAAAAAAAAGGCAAATGTTAGGGCAAAGAGGTAAGACTAATGTTTCAAAAAAACATTTATTAGTTAGAATTTTACGCCGTAATTATTTTTCTTTATCAAGAGTATTTTAATTTTTTCCAACAAAATGATATGTATACATTTATCTATACAAGTTTTATTTTAATCTCAAAGGTGACTACTGGACTGCACGTATGTGGTGTCCTGGAAAAAAAATAAACAAGCAGTTTTATCCATTCAAGGAAGATTTTTTTATTTCATAAAGAAATAAATGTCTAAATCTTTATTTTCTTTATTTAGTTGTATTTTTCCCAGGGTGTTTAAAAAATAAATAAATTAATTGATACCCATTGGTTGGTGTTCGCCAGATTAATCCATAAAAGTTAGATGTAAAGAAAATATATCTGAAGATCATTTTCCATAATTAATTGGTGGATTTTTAAATTTTGCACACATCCTTTACAACCTGTACTGTTTGCGTTTTCAGTTTATTGCTGCTGGTGATTAAAGGGGAAATGTCCCATTATCTTTCCCTGAAATCCTTCTGAATTATGAAATTATTAAAATAACTAAATCCTCAATTTTAAAGAAATGCTGCAGTTTGCTTCGAATAGAAAAGTTGTAAGATAATACGTGTGGGAATGTCCACTGGTGCTCCTGGAGCCTGTCATGTTCTCATTCTTGTAGTGCTCTGTGTTGCTGTTGGCTTTATTTGTGATTTCTTGTGGAGCTGCATCTTTTTGTCAACACAACATTATCCAGTTTCTGTAACCTGTTTTGTGTCATGTCAACACCACCTAACAGTAGTTTCACCTCTACCTCCACAATGATTAGACGTGTCCAACAGCAAGATAACGGTTCTTAAACCTTGTAGATTGAATGTTACTATTTCAGAGTTCATATGTAGCGTATCGAAGCTTACCAATGTAAAGAAGAGATCATTTGTTGGGCTATGTGCTCTATCAGCCTATTTGTTTGTGGGCTACCTCCGTTTTCAGGAGATTTATCTGAACATGTTCAGCTCTGTTTACACAGATCAGTGTACATTCAGAGATTTGGGAGTTTCAGTCCCACACTGAGGAGTTTGGAGATCTAGCGACCATAACGTTGCTCTGTGTTCCTGCCAGCGAGGCACCGTGGTCCATGTCTAACGTTCAGCTGCAGTCACACAAAACAAGAAGCTACATAAAAGGAGGCCTTAAAGTTTTGCTTCCAAAGATACATAAAGTTTACTGATGTGGACGCAAATGTCTCAGTGGTCTTAAAAGCTATCAGGTGCCGCTCTGCGTGGTGTTTTTTATGTCATGGACGGTTCTGGTTAGACTAGCATGAATAACTGTCCCTCCGTGCTCTCTGTTTTTAGGCAGCATTTGGGCAGAACAAAAAATCTGAGGGCTTAAAATCATCTTCCTCAGTAGGTGGATCTGCTGAGGAAGATGGTGATTATGCTTTTTGTCAGATGATTTGACTGCAGAGAGGATGTATAAGGCCTCAAGTTCACTTTAATATGTAAACTATCAAATCTGCATCTGCAGTCAGCGTAACTGTGAGGTAAAAATATGCTTACTTAAAAGACCATACCTACGTTTTTTTGTGTGTGCATATTAGCCATTCCTCACAGATGCTCCAGCCAATAATTAAAGCACACATGCTCACTTTGATGGATTAAGAAGCACATTTTATCTGTCAATGTTTTGCATATCGTATGGAAATAAACAGAAGTGGTATGGTCCTTTAATTTAATTCAATAATAGCTGACTTTAGGACAGATGCTGCTCCTTATCTTAAGTCACTACATGAGGAACAGCAAGAGAAACCGCTTAACAGACAGCTGGCGGGCAGGATCACTTGATCACTGAGCTTTTCACCCACTTCTCTTAAGACGTGCATTAGGTTGTCAGCGATCATTCAATAGGATGGTTGATGGTGCAGGAACTGCTTCATTTTCTCTGCTATCAGGGCTCCAGAGATGCCTTAATAATGTCTGTTTGATATTTAACATCTAATGAAGAGCACCTGGAAATGACAGCAGAGTTGAGTCTTAACACAGAAACATACATGTCAAGCTGTGCGGTATTTAAATCACTCACATAAACCATATATATTACACTTTAGGTTCATATGCAGAGTCTTTTAGAGAAAAAAGGCTTTATTTATTAACCACTCTTGAGTGAATATATTTCTAAATTGTATAGAAAATCCGTTTATTGATCATATGTTTGATCAAAATAAGCAGTTTGAATTTTTCAAGTTGTGGCAAGAAGTTTCACTGTTTCACTTTATAGTTCTGGTATTAAATGACTTGGTATGGTGAGAGCCTGAGAGGAGCTGCTGAACATGTGGGACAGAACAGGGAGATGTTTGACATAAAAGCTGTGAAATGACTCCTCCTACACTGATGGTGCTCCCACTGTTTGACTAAAGCTGCTAGAGCTTTGCATAAGATAAAATGTATAGATACGAATGAAAAATAAAACTCAAAGCAGGGAGTGAATCTGAACGCTTACCTGTGCGACCTAATCTAATGTATTAACTGACCGAGCACTGCACAGCGTGTTTTTGATGTCAACTGTAAACTCAAACTTGGATGTAGGGTTTTCTCTCTTTCCATCACAAAATAGAAAAGTTCAATGTTTTATTTTTATTTTGGGACACTTGTTTAAGATGTCTTAATATTAAAGGATGTCAGTTATTTTTTATTACTTATATAAAATGTAAATTTTTTAAAAATTGTTTCTTGGCTGTTCACTCATGTCTGTTTCACTAAATGTCTTTTTTGTTAATTCAGAATGTGAAATTTTTAACGAGACTGATCATACTCACAACTAGTGGTGACAATTGGTGTTGATTTTGGTTAACGGGGTATCTGTTGAATGGACAGGATGATTTAACATTATGCAAAAAGCTGGAATTAATTAGCACTTGTACAGCAATTAAAAATGCTTTTTACGATAATCGTGTCGGTTTTGTTTACATGCAAAAATGCTGCTGGAAGCGAAGAAACCATTTTGAAAATAATTTATTGGTCTTTATGTACAAGGAAAAAAATGAAGTAGAAAAACCAAACATGAGTAGAAAAGGCAAATGTGCAAGAGAGTATCTTTACACTGCATTGATGATGTCTGCTGGCCCAGAGCTTAAACTTTACTCTGAGTACACAGGCAATACTTTTTAAACTGTACACAGCAGGGAGGGGGAGCACTGCCCACCAATAGAAACCGATTGCTCCTCCCCAAAAAAGATCTGCGATATTCATTTCCGTAGGAAATTGTCATGTATGCCATCAGCATCAGAGCAGCGGTGGCGATGTTCCTGGCGAGAGGGTTGGGATGAGTGTGTGAGGTTGTTTTTTTTGTTCCCTCTGCATAATGACTTGAGCATTCAGTCGGAGCGACCAGTTTTAACAAAAAGGCCTCTGGGACGTTAAAAGTCTTTGGTTCATCAAGTTACCGTTTTCAAGTCAAGTAAAGCTTACAGCGGGAGAAGCTTAGTGTGGCTGTAGGCTTGGTCAGAGTGAAGTCGGGACCCGCTGGAAAACACATTTACATCAACTGTTTAAGAGCCTAAAATTCCAACAGATTAAACACGCCGCAGAAACAAAACCTATAAAATATGTTTGGTCTACTATGACTGGGAAACAAAAGCAAAGTGGTGAACAAAACAAACATAAAGCTTGAGTAACAATTCAATACATTGCACAATGTAATACTGACTTATCCCACAAATGTCTTAGTGCCTGTGGGTGACAGCCAATGCACCACTCTGATTACTAAATGTGGGAAAAGTTCTCAGTCAATAAAACAAATCTCTATTAATCAATTCAGCAATGATCACTCAGCTATAATGCCAATAAATAAAAGCAATGAGGACTAATGCATAAGAATCAATCCAGAGTGATCAGAGTCAGAAATCTTGTCAACACACTATGAATACAACGTGGCGCACGCATTCAGAAATCCACACACAAGCACTCAGAATCAGATGTGATATGCATGTTGAACTGGACGAAACTGAAGTCTTAAGAGATGATGCCAACAACATTACTCCCACCATTTAAAAATACACAGAAGCCTCACTCTTAACACTGCTGAGGGAAAAGAAATAATTAAAATATAATGGCTCTGATGTCACATAAACATTATTCTCCACTTACAATAGGTAACACATTTCAAACCTCCCACAGGTGAAACTGAAGCCACATTTAAAAGCTCATAAGATTTGGTTTTCTGTAGCATGCGTTTGTTTTTGCCTTAAAATCTTGTTTTAAAAACAGCCAACACTGTTCTGCTTTGCTTGTCTGAATACTTGTGCCGCGCGTGGGGGAGCGGGTGAAGGAATCTGGCTCAAAAACACTGCTCAGGAAGGCTGATGAATGAAAAGATCAGCACTGATCAGTGGTAAGAAACAGTGGATTCCTCTCAGAGATGATCTCAGGCCTCCATTAACTTTCCAAGAACACAGAAGTCCTATTAGAAGCTTTTTTTGTCTATAGTGAGGGACAGCTGGTAGAAAAATAGTTTAATTTGTCCTGTTCCATTACATAATTGAAAGAGGTATCAAAATATTTTAAAAAAATCATGAGGTATGAAAGTATGAAAACACCTTGTGCACACTCGCTGTAGGTAGGCTCAGTGCATCTTGTAAAAGGTGAATGACTGAAGCTTTGTTCTACAATGCTTAGCAACGTGATGAAGATGATGAACTACACTCTGAACTAATTCTGCCACTCTTTGGATTTACCAAACAAAACAAAATCGCTGTCCATCTGGATAGTCCTAGAATTAAAAACAAACAAAAAAAAAAAAAACATGGCGCTTTCATGAGCTTCCCAACATCTCAAAATAGGAGTAAGACCTGACACAGGTGACCTTTTTTTTTTCTTTCTTTTTATCTTTAAACAGCCTGCTGCGGTGAAATGTTAGAGCTGACCCCTGGCAGCCACTCGAGCAGCCGGGAGCTCAGTATCCATCAGGGCTCTACTTGAAACAAAGGGCAATTCTTAAGATTGGATAATACTGACTGAAATGGGGAGCTGCAAAAAAGAGGTACTTTCCGAGCACAAACACACACACTCACTCACACATCCACAGAAATAGTCTATTTTCAGCCATCCGCTGCGTCCTCATCTCTTTCATCCGGTCCAAAGTTCACAGGAGAGGCTCTGCGCTTCAAGACAAGGTGCAGTCATATGCTCCCTCCTCCTCTGCCTGCTCCTCTGTCTGTTCAGGTGGACAGTCCTCAGCAGGTGGGCGGGAAAAAACCCCTGTGGGTTCGATGGAGGGCAGGGTCAGGCCCAGAGGAGCGGCTCCACCCCGGCTGTCTTCCACTCGCGGTACCGCAGCTCCTCCCAGTCCTTCGGAGCCACCCAGCTTGGAGCTCTGGCTGGTGGGTTGGAAAGCTTCGGGCTGCACTTGCTCAGACGTCGACTCCATCAGCTGCTGCAGCTGCGGCTGGATCAGATTCAGAAATGGTTTGTATCCCAAGCTGGAGAGAGATTAGCAGGAGGGGAGAGAAAAGCGTTAGCGAGACGCGATGGGGACGTTACGCCTGCAGAGCACGCTTTACACCCACCAGTCAGCGGAGGCCCACGTGTCCACGGCCAGTAAGCCGCTCCGGATGCTCTGCACCGTTTCAGCAGGAACTTCTGGGCTGTCCAGGAAGCTGATCACCTGCTTGATGATGTTTGCGTCCCGCAGGATCAAACCGATCACGACGCACCACTCCAGACAGCCCGCTTCCATGAAAACATGAAGAAGGTACCTGGAAGACACAGAGATGTGCATCAAAAACAATCAACTTCTGTACAAAATGATCCTCTTTTATGTTGAATAAAACGAAATAATCAAAGCAGACCATCTCACCTGAGCTGGACCTGAGACTTGTGAGGGCCTTTGTTGGCCAGCTCCATGGAGATGTGCTCCAGCTCCGCCTGGCTCAGACTCAGCGTGGAGGAGTTCTCATCCACCATCATCCAGTCCCCGTCCACCACTGAGCTGGTCTCCGTCAGGTCTGTGGCCGAGCCGATGCTGTACTCCTCCACTGGAAGGGAAAGAGCTGCTCAATGCACGTCCCACGTCCTGTTTTTCAGTGGTTATAGATGCTGTTTTACCTTTATTGGTGAGGAGTGACAGGAAGGCGTCGTGCGTCTGTGGCGAGTGTTGGTTGGAGTGAGCAGATGAGGCTGTGTCGGTGTCTTTGGCCCCCTGACTGAGCCCATCCATCCAGGCCAGGCTGGTGTGAGCTGCTGGAGGTGCTGCTGTGTCCATGTCGCTGTTCAGCAGACTGTCTGCAGACTGGGATTTCAGCAGCTGCGTACTCAACACTTTGAGGAACAACAAAAACATATGAGGTGAACCGTAACATTAGTGTGCATATCAAGCTGTTCGAATCTGTATTTATATTTTGCGTCGGCCTCTATCCCCGTCGTTGGCCCACCTGTGCGACAGCTTCCGTTCTTCAGCGGCGAGCTCAGGCTTCCCACAGGAATAACAGGGAAAGGCCAGAGGAAATCCTTGTGGAGTCTCTTCAAAGCTGAAACAAAGTCCTCGACTCGGGCCACGCGGTTTCGCTCGCGGCACAACCAGCTGATGAGCTCGAAGCCCAGCTGTGCAGAGAAGCAGCCCAGGTCCCGGAGGCGAACCTGCTCCAGGAGGTGGCGGGCGTGGCGCCACAGCATCATGTCAATGTACATGTTCTCTGCACACTCCACATCCCGGCTGGCAGGAGGAACGAAAGGAGAACAGGTTGGATGTTAATGTTCAGATTAAAACATGACTCTAGCATTCAGTCATGATGGCGACAGAGTGAGTCTGTACCCTTTGGCAGAGGCTCCGGTTGGCATGCTGAAGGTCTTCTGCAGGTTGAACTTTCCTGTGGAGATGGAGTCTGCTGACTGAGACAAACTGATGCTGCGATTTCTAAAGAACTCGAAACCTCCAGTTGCGCTGGGTTCCTGAGGAAATAGTCACAAGTCCGTGCTTATTTAAAGGGGAATTTCGCTTTTTTTAAAATCTGGGGTCAGTTTTCATCTTTCCTTTCATACATGTGAGTGATGGAGAAAGGACTTTTCAAGATAGCCCCAGTATTTAGCCAGGCAGGCAGCCCAGCTATTGATAATTGTTGTTCAACTCGCCCCGTGTCTAAGTTCGCCCTAAATCGTGCTTTTTTTTCTACACTGAAGTGCTCTGATAGTCTCAAAGAGTAGAATGTACTAGAGTGGAGAAATGAACACAAGTATCTGTACTACCTGCCGATTGCGGTTTTTGGTGTCTGTGTCCAAATCTCGCACCAGTGTTTGGATTAGTTATCGCATAACTCGGCACCGATACTTTCGTTCATTTCTTTATCACATTTTCGGGCCAATTGCCTGATAATTATCATAAGCTGTGCTGCTAGCTGCCTGCACGGCTAAATACTGGAGCTATCTCGAAAATTCCTTTCTCCATCACTCACATGTATGAAAGGAAAGATGAAAACAGACCCCAGGTAAAAAAAAAAAAAGCGAAATTCTCCTTTGAGCTTTTATTACCTAAAGCATATAACAGAGTCGCACACAGTCCCAGCAAACTCAGACATACTGATGTGAGATGAAGTTCCTCACCTGAGTAGAGGGAGTTGGGGGTGGAGTATCCATCTCGCCTGAGCCAATGGCTTTGAGGAATCGGATCATGTGCCGGCAGAGGTCCCACTTGCCTTGTTCAAGTGCCGTGTTGAAGAGAAGCGTGGCATGTTGTCTACTCACGGCTGGAACCTCCATGTTCTTACAGGAAAAAGAAAACCGGGAAGGAAAGATTAAAACATCTAATCACTGACATACACTGACACCACATTAGAATTACATATATATTTTATGTGTTATCTGAAAAATGGTGTTCAATATGCAATATGCAGTTTTTAACTTTCAATTCCAGGTGCTACCTGAAGTATGATCAGGTAGGAGGCTGCTGTGTCCAGATCTTGAGCCATGAGACACTCCTCAAACAAATCTTTGGGGTTTCCCACAGCTGCAAACAAGTAGTTCCACAGGGCGTACTCTGTCTTTCTGGCACAGTGGACGATGGTCTGCAGGAAAAGTGGGAACTCGGTGATGAACTTTGCCACGGTGGGCAGCAGAGGGTCAGGTATGGGCTCCCGTGAAGTTGCCTCTTCTTCCAGTACCACATGGACCATCAGCTCCATGACATGGGGGAAGTAGGGGAGGGAGGCACAGGACTGAGCCAACATCAAAGCCTGCAAGAGAGAAACATCAAGTACTTTAGCAAATCCATGTTACACAGACTGAAACACAAAAGCTTTAACGATGCTCCACATACCTGTTCACCCAGGTTGCGAACAAGCAGCTGCCTCAGGATGTGGTGGAGGTAGATCTGGGAAGTCCTCTCTACAGTACAGTAGGGGAACAGCGCCTCCAGTGGCTCCGACGACCCCTGCATCCCGTCGTAGAGCACAGTCTCATTGGTCGCCCCCAGAACCAGCGCGTCCTCAAACAGCACTGCCAGAGGATAGATGTTGATGTGGAAGGGCAGCATGATGCGTCTGGAGAGGAACGAGTGCGGCTTGCGATGGTCCCTGGGAAACAACGGCAGCCACACTTTCATTCCCGCTTCTCCGCAGGACAACCACAGAGCCTCCAGCAGGTGGCGCTTCTTCTTGTTGGAGCGACAGGTTGTCCAGACGTTCTCCACACACTGGGCCAGCACAACGGGAGGACAGAAAGGCAGCTAGAGGAGGCAAGGAAACCGTTAGAGGATATTATTAAGTTATCTTTTTTTTAAAAATTAATGAGAGGAATTTTGACTCACCAGTTTCTTGTTGATGGCCGGCGTCTCTTTCTCTCGTACCTGTGGTCCTGAGCGGTCCCTCTGCAGCATGATCAACTGGCCAGCCAGATTTAACATGATGCTCTCTGCCATGCAGGCCTGACACGCACACGCGCAGGCATTAGCACACTTCTCCTTACAGCTCAGTGAAGATTCATTTATTGCTGCTTCTGTTACCTGCTGCGGGGCTTTCAATGTGATGCCGGTCTCTGTGCGCACAGATGTGAGTGTGACGGAGACTACAAGAGCTGGATGAGGGATGTAGCGAGACATCGACACCTCCTGCAGCAACTCCACGTAGACTGATAAGGTTGGACTGGAATCATAAATGCAAAATTGGAGATAATAAATCAGAAGCATCACCTTTTTTGTGGGGAAAAAAGAACAACAAAAAGTTGAGGATAGCATTTGACTGGAGGTAAGTTTGGACAATTTCTCCTGTTACATGAACTGTTTCAATAAGTTTTATAAAACACACATTTTTATCATGTCTTTAAACTTTGTTCCTTTCCATGAATTCTAAAAACTTGAGCAAAGAATTTTCCATCACACCCTTACCTGGTGTTGTCTCTATAAAAACGAGGTGTGGTGCAGTTAACCACAATGTGTTTTTCAGAAGGTGAAACTTTCTGGCAGGTGGTTATGGCGTGATACAATTTAAAGTCTGCATAACCTGTTTCAATTTTTTTGTGCTGTTTCAGGCTTGAGCTCTGTGCCGCACCTTCCATCAAAAACAGATTAAAGCTTAAAGCTGTTTCTGAGACATGCATTTAACGAGCATCAAATTCAAAACAAACAAAAAAGCTTCAATCTTTGGAGGAAGGACTCCACTTGAAAAGAACTAAGCACAACTGGCGTGGCCTCAGAAATAAATCATAAACATTCTTGGAAACTTTCTTTATGAGTACTGTCTGCCAAAAGGGAGGAGACTAAATCTTTTTGCCGTTTGAAAGAAATGCGATTGGTTAAAGAACAAAAGTTTTTCCCAAATGAAAATGTCATTTAGTTTTCATGATCTATTAACATCATGACTACTGATTGGATAACTCCGGTGCCGAGAGGTGTCGCCTTAAAAACAGAGTAACCAGTTAGAGAAGATACCAAAGTATAGAGAAGTTAATCCATGGTAATCACCAGTGGGTAAACAGTCATTCATTCAGAAATGCTAAGCAGAAAGCAAACTGATGAGATCATCTTTGGGGAAAAAGCTGTGAAGTTCTTCATAAAACAAGAATCCACCTGTCGCTCCTTTTCTCGATGCTGTAAAGGCAGATGGAGCAGTCAGCTCTGAACAGGATGACCATGTCTTTGAAGACATTGAGCAGCAGCGTGTCTGAGTGCAGCTTTGTGACCGAGGCGAAGGCGTTGTCCAGGTTGGATGAGCGTTGATAGAGCCTCAGCTAGTGTCAGCGTGGAGTCAAAATGGGAAGAGACCAAAATGAGACAAACAATCTCTTACCAGGAAGGCTCTAATCAGATATAGCAGAGGTGTTTTGGTGTAGCACATCACTCTCACCTGCTCTTGCTGGTCGGTGAAATTGTAGCATGCCACCACCACAAAGTCCTTCCACCAAGCCAGACCTCCCGTCACGGTCATGTTCTGCTCCTAAATCACAAATATTTCCTCTGTTATAATCTAACTTGAAGCAAAAGCAAAAATGCATCTGTAAAATGTGTAGAAATAAAAATAGCTGTGCAGAGAACATGAAATACAGTTCAAGCTATTAATGTTTATCGGAGTTTAACCAGGGAGATAATAACTTTTTAATCATTTAATAACCGTATTGAATCCAATCAGAGATGTTCATATTAGTATTCTAGGCATATTATATTCCAGAAATATACCTGAGTGATGTTCCCAAACAGCTTCCATTTCCTTGTGAATAAGGAGTAGTGTGCAAAGCCCCGTCTCCCAGCAACAGCCATGCACTGGCCTGCTGTGTCAATGGCTGCAAACTGTGCGCACACACACACACACACACACCGATACACAGACACGTACACATAAAGGAAAGAATAAAACTGTTTAAAGCGTTGACATAGATGATAAAATAAGACATAAAACAGATGAAAGTTTCATAAGTGGGTCTTTTCACATTTTCAACTTTGCTTGTACAGTGATAAGTCAACAAAATGGGCTTTGTAGTTCCACATGTAAACCCAACCCAAAGCTCTCTGAGAAGGAAAACATTTACAGCACCCAGAATAATTATAGTTCTGCCTATACTTGTTTTAAAAGCACAATAGTTTTGTTGCGTGCCATGGCTACTTTGTAAACACATATTTTAGTGTCTGAGCACAAGTTGCACAGTTTAATTAATAACATGTATTCATGTTCCTCATATAACGTCACATTGCCTTCAGGATTTGACTTCACGATTTATGAGATGAAACAGGGTAAGTGCAAAGGTCTGTTGACACTGAAATAGCAGCATTACTTTCTAGGAAGCACTGGTTGCTCATTAAATGAGATAAAATCTTCTGCATTGGTTGCAATGACGTAAGGGAGTTAAACCAAGAAGGGTTGGTTAAATTTAGAGATATGAACCCCGTCTCTTAAAAACCAAAAGAAAATCGATAACTTTGCTTTAAATCCAGGGCTAAACTGACTGATCATCATCCTAAAATAGCATGTGGAGAAAATCTGTTAATTTTAGCATAAAACATTTAGATTTCCAAAAGGAAGTCAGGATAAAAAGACCTGAAGTGTCAACCAATCAAATACTTTTTTTGACTCCTTTTAAAAAAATAATTGGATTACAATGCATTTTGAACACAGCCTTAATAAAAGTTTAAAAACTGTTTACATCTATTGTAGATGTTTCTGTTGGTTTCTATTTCCAACCATTGAAGCAGTAAAACTGTAAAGTAAAATACTACACACACACACACACACACACACACACATTCATCCCCTTACCCGTATAGGCCAGTTGCTCTCTAGGTATGTGCTGTGAATCTACAGAAAACAAAAAAAAAACACAAAAAACAAGTTAGTGAACTAAACATAGATAGACAGATAGATTGATAAATATACTTTACAAGCTGGGAAATTGTGGCGTAGCAGCAGCATTTTCATACATTAAAATAAAAACAACACACTGAAATAAAAAGGAAAATGAGGAGACATATTAAATTCTAGTATAAAATGCAATGTACAAATATACACAGTATAGACATATAATATAAGAGTTAATTATTATAGTGCAAAAAAATAAATAAAATAAAATATGGGGTGCAGTGAAACAGATAAATAATCAACAATGGACCAGTGGGCATAAGAAAAACAGATAAAGTGCACATGGACTGTATGAGATGTAAACATCGTAGACACAGTGAAGCTCCAGTTAATCTAAACTTATAGGTTATATCAAGAGCTGATTGGTGACATGTTCTGTATTTGCTGTTTCATTTTTCTAACATTTGCTTTCATTTATCTTTAATAACCCAGAAACAGTGACAACCAAAAAATATTCCCAAACTACTCTCTCCAGTCGGTGCAAGGTGTGCACAGCCTTACCTGGACCACATGCCAGTGCTTGTGTCCCAGTAAAGTGCTGAGTCCCTGAGAGAGAGAGGATTCGGGGTTGGGCGGTTGGTGCAGCGGGCTGCCATCGTGCGGGTGCAGGTGTGTGTGCGGGTGTGTGTCCGAGGAGCTGTGGATCTGTGTCGGGTCACCGCAGGTCAGGTAGAGGCGGTCTTCACCGTGGAGCAACACCTGCTCCTGGTTGCTCTGTACAGCGGAGCGAGGAGAAAACGGAGCATGAATGTTTAATGCTGATGTTTGTTTGCATGTGGGTGGAGATGAGCTGCCATTGTAGCTCTCACCGTGCAGGGGTTGACTGTGAGGGCACTCTTAATGAAGTGGAACTGCAGTATGCCAGCCTGCAGGGACTGGTGAGGAGGTGAGTCCATGTCCACGTCCTCTTGCTCCTCCTGTTTCCTCTTGTTCTGTTTGTTAGGGATCACCCACAGGTGGTAACCCTCTGCTCCCCAGCTCTGCAGAAACCCAGAGAGCAAGTGTTGGCAAACAAAAGCGCAACGACATTCAAATGATACCAAAGGGTCACACTTAAAAAACTCCATGTACCATAGAGCTGATTTTAAGGGGATCCTTCTTAGTACCATCAGAACGATACCTGAGGGGATAAATAAAAATATCTTTAAACAATAAACAACAATAAAACTTTATTTAACTAGAAATGTGTAGTTAATAACACAACTGCACTTAAGCTCCCTGATTGGGTGTCTACAGCCGTGTGTGTTTGTCCACTTACGCAAAGTCCTCTCCTAAAGTGCAGATGAGCTGGGCTCCAAAAACACTCCACAGTGACAAGCCGCCACACTCCCATGTAACCATGGCAACGCTGTAGTCAGGTGACCAGCAGATGAGCTTAACAGGGCCCGTCTTGTTATAGATGTCTAAACAAGCAAAGAATTGAAAGATGTTTCATTTCAGTGTGAAATTTTTCCCGTTTCGTGTGAAATATGAACTGAATTCCAGTGTTAAAGGTGCACTGACCAAACAAACCAGTATGCCCTTTTATCTCACATTACATCATTACCTCATTACATCATCATTATTATTATCATTATTATTATTATCATCATTATTATTATTGTAACCTCATTAAGAACTTCGCTTTAATAGAAGTATTTGTGACAGCTTTAAAACAATCCGCATTTTTTCTTAGTTCTTAGTCTTGGTTTTAACATTGTGTTTAACTGGACAGGCAATCAAATCTGTGGCTGTGCAATGCCTTTGGAAATCAGGTTATGTTTGTTTTGCTGCTTTAACTGATTTGTTAATTTCAGTCATTGTCTGGGTTTGGTAATCAGCACAAATAATCCCTTAAATAAGAGGAACACATAATTATTTGGAGCTTTTTTTAATCTGGGATACATATGAACTTGCAGTCTTTCAGAGTATAGAGGCAACATGTCTTTATGTTGAAATCATAACCAGCAAGAAGAAAAGTGAAACACACCATTTAATGGTGACAGATGGGCCAATGTGGCAACTTACCCACTAGAGGGGGCTAGAACATTACAGTTCAGTGTGAAGAAAACAGATGTGATTTAAGAGGCATAAGACTGTGTAACCTAAAATAAATAATGTGAGTTGGGAAGAATACGTGAGAGGAATTTATGTAGGGTTAAGACAAGGTAATGGAAAGCAGATGGCAAACTGAGGTGGAAAGATGAATTCAGAGTGTTCAAATCCAACCTGGATAGTGTTTTGGAGTGAGCTCCAGTTTGTGAGAGAGCTGCATGGATCCTGTGGTGGTGTCTATCATGTACACCAGCACTGAGCCGCTGCAATGAAATAGGAAAAAGATCAGTACCTGTTCCTCCAAGATCACAACACTAAGGGCTATCTCGGCTTTAATTACAGGAATAATTAAAACACTGTTTGGGCGGTTGATATTTCAAAAAGGTACAACAAGGTTGAAAACATGGAGAGGAGCAGAAGGAAGCACTCTGTAAGGAAAGTTCTGCCAACCTGGCAGATTGCATAATACATGAGGAGATCCTGACAAACACACACTAGATCGCTTCTGCAAACACTGACTGACAGATTCTCACAGTGGACACACACCACACGGACAACAAGCTTGCTGTAACACACACATGCAAGCAAACACACCCAACACTGTATTGTAAATCTATAGACAGAAAGACGGGACAGCTTTACAGACCTGGCGCAGCCAAAAGCCATCAGTCGGTACTTGTTGTTGACGGCCACACAAGTGCCGTCGTTCACGTCTGCGGCCCAGACTCCCTGTAGCTGCTGCACGCACGCACACACACACACACACACACACACACACACACACAC
>JAVQJG010139075.1:0-24629 GCA_036024015.1 Craterocephalus amniculus
CGAAATGAGCTTCCTCCGCAGGGTGGCCGGGCTCTCCCTTAGAGATAGGGTGAGGAGCTCGGTCATCCGGGAGAGGCTCGAGGTTGAGCCGCTACTCTTCCGCATCGAGAGGAGCCAGATGAGGTGGTTTGGGCATCTGGTCAGGATGCCCCCTGGACGCCTACCTCGGGAGGTGTTCCGATCATGTCCCACCGGGAGGAGACCTCGGGGTAGGCCCAGGACACGCTGGAGGGATTATATCTTTCGGCTGGCCTGGGAGCGTCTTGGGATTTTTATGCTTATGTGAGCCCTCAGGTTATGGACTGTATGCTCTGTCATACCCTAACGTACTTAAAAGAGACAAACCCAGCTTAAGAGAGGGACGTTGTGGAACGGATTACCTCCTAAAACAGGTCACTGTGAACAGAGATGTAAATTCAAGGTGGTTATGGGGGCTGCTGTAATGTATTCCAATCAAAGAAATGTCATTAAGACCTCAAGAAATCCTGTCATGTTATAAAAAATGATCAGAATGTGTATTAAGATGATTCTGGGATTGAAAGATGTTCCTCTTTTATATTGATCAGCACAAAAAGTTGCTCCAATCTGTCCCATAGTGGATAAGAATATCAGAAAAAGAGAAAAACATTCATGTTTCTCCTCTTCTGCCCCATCTGTGTCATATCGTCCAATTTTTTTATTTGAGCAAGTGGGTCTCTTTTATGATCATTACAGCTCCAATCAGACTGGAAATGGTGATTTTAGCAGTCATAGCCTCAGACATGGAGGAATTGATTATTTATTTCCATGTCAGGGCCGATATCTTGCATGATTTGGAAGGCGTATTTGAATTTGTTGCCCCTGACTATTTATAGAATTTGCCCCTCAATAAGACTCACTTGCAAGTTTTCAATGAATATATTTATAGTTAATTTTGGTTAATGGCAACAAAAATTTAGTTTTCCTCCAAATGATAGTTTGAAGTAGGTGAGAAACTGATGAAGGTATGACTTCAGAACATCATTGAGATTTTGATATTGTAACTTTGAGTCCTGCAGTTGCAGGCGAGTCCTTCTGAGCTCTTGGGCTGCATTACTGTTTTCATCTTGGTTTAGCCAGACTTCCCATAGACATGATGTGACAAATACTTATGTTTTTAGCTGAATTTCCCCTTTCAACCTATGCATGTTCTAAAGCATTGGAAAGCTAAGCTTCTTGAGATGTGAATGATCTACTTTCCCAGGCTACAATTATAACTTAAGCTGCAGTAAACACATATTTCAGCGTTGTTGCCAAAGCAATTAATCTTTTAAACCATACTGTAGCAGACAATACACTGCAACAAAATCAATGCTGTTACATTAACAAGGGTCGTGTAAACGTAGTCCATTAAAATGTTGGTCTACAACAAGTATTTTCTTTGAAAATCAACAAGGATTTTAACAGGTTACTTCTTATCTGTCATGGAGGTACTGTGCTAAGGTATAATGTCTGCATTGGGGATTTCTCCTCTTCTATAGCACCTGTTTTGTTGACATGCTGCCTCTAGGATCAGGATCAGTTTTTAGGAAGTATAAAATTTTCTTTAACTTTTACACAGATTACAACCAAAATGACTTATCTTAAATCTAAGGTAACCGCTGCATTACAGCCTCTGTTTACTTCTGTCAAAGAACAAAAACAAACCCAAAGTTATTGTATTTGGCCATCATCCCCTTTGCTACATTTGGCCCTTTCGTCCTTAATAAGTGCTAAAAATCAGAGTGGTTTTAAATAGTTCTTTTAAACTAGAGAAGCAAGTGACTTCAATTCAAGTTTAGGTTTTATCAGTTAAGACGTTAAGTTAATTCCTATCTTCCTGTGAAATACTAGGAAAACCTCCTCCCATCCGCTACCTGTAGACTGAGCTACTGCAATTCTTTATGCTTTGGGTTTGAACATTCATCTCTGCAGCTAATCCATGCTGCTACTGCTGCTCTTCTAACAGATCACAGAAGGCATGACATTTTTTAGCATTTCTGAGAGTTACAGGTCACAGAAATCTGCTGAAACTCCACCTGTCTGTTTTGGCATTGATTTTAAGATTCTTTTCCTTTCAAGGCTTTAAGAGGTACAGCATCAGGTTATTTTCCCAATCTGCTCAGTTTTTATAAAGCCAAAATATCACTGAGATCATGAAGCCAGATAGTCTAAGTTCAACCAGGGTCATGTTTAAAGCAGAAAGGGGATCGGGCTTTCACTGTGGCAGCCTGGACGCTGGAACGACCTACCACACAATATCCACACTGCAGAGTCTTTAAACCCCACCTGAAAAGTCCCTCTTTTATCTTGGCCTTAATTCAGCCTGAGTGCCACTGGGTTCTTATGTTTTTTTATTGTGGTGTCTCTTTGTTTGAACTTGTTTTAGTCACTTCATTTTTTTTTACTCCATGTTTTATTGTGCTTTTCCTTGTGGTTTTCACTTTGTAAAAAAAATTTGTTGCTGTAAATGCAAAATGTTCAATTCAGTATTTTCGTAAAACCACTTGAAATAAAGCTGAACACTGACACTTCAATCACAGCTTGATTGCTTCATTTAAATTCCATTGTGGAGGTGTACAAAAGGTAAGAATTGTGAACATTGTGACAAGCTGTATTATGACTCCTTTACCTGCAACGCTTGATGCTTTCAGGGTGGTAAAATCCATAGCAGCAGCTGATGAATGCTGATAAATGTTTTCTCCGCGTGGTAAAGCTGAGCCTTTAATACTGTAAAACTGGTGAGGAGTAAAATGTTCATATCACTTACAGGCATTCCTTTTTAAGCTGCAGGTATATTTGATTACCAATATAATTGTTACAGTACATTTTTCCAACCCTTGCAGCTGCATATAAGGTTAACTAATGCTGTAGATTTAAGTCAAACTCGGAGCTCCAGAGATTAATACTTATTTAAATACACAACAGATCAAATAGTGTAAATGAGGTAGATGAGATGTTTTGAAGTTGTATTATGTAAGACATTTTCTTCCACACTGGGACTTGCTACAGACACCAAAAAAAACACAGCAATAAAAAAAACAGATCAGTGAATTTACAAAGACAATTGGGTTTTGAACGGTTGTCCTTCTTTCTGGCTAATCTGAAGTGTTAAAACAATCCAAAGTGCAAAGAAAGACGAACATGTTTATTTAAGTGTTTTTTATGCTGGAAGAATTTAATTTATCAGGTAGCTTCTGAGAGAAATGGACGATCACTTTCATTAACAGGGTGGGACTCTATGGTTACTTGGCATGTAATTAGAGGATGAATGAAATGAGGAGCCTTCTAGCCACCATTGACCTGCACGATGGTAGCATTCAGGCCATTTCCTGTCTATGATCTCCTGCTTACATGTAATGTACAAGTAGACTCCTCCCATTTTTCTCTCCCATCTCATTTTATGCTGAGCAGCAACATGGAGAACGTAAAGTAGCCTAGAATGAGTGAAAACACCATTATGTTGGGATTGTAAATCCACTCTTCATGACTGGAAATGAACCACGTCCTGGATGAAAGCTGAACTTGTGTTCAGCTATGGTACATCCGGGATCAGAAACTCCATATTCCCATATTGGCAGAGTCTACAGTTTTCAGATGAGAGCACTGTGTTCGGGATTGGATGTTTTTATTTCTAAACGATGTACATCCTCCATCATCTGGAGCTTTGTTACCTCTGGACTGTTAATGGGCACATTTACTGTACGGTTAACAAACAACATGTTGATACATTTGTTCACAGGACATCCGGAAGCATCCGTTTGTTGCTACTACAATTTCTCAGAAATACCAAGCAGCCACAGTTTGCATTTACCAGAAACTGAGGCCATTAGCAACTTAGCCTCAAGTAAGGCATAAAGTATTGTCACCATGACCATCTGGATTTGATTTTCGGATGTTTTCTGCCTTATTTTATCACACTTCCACTGCTGCACATATTAATACAGAAATATACAGAACAAATAACTACAAGAAGACTTAATCTTGCACAATGACAGATAATGATTATCTTTACTTAACAAACATCCTGCTGTTATCTGTCTTGTAGTGGTTTGTGATGCTCTGCACTACTATATTCTGGATCTGGTGTGCTTGAGATGATCTGATGCTCAAAGGTATCACATCATCATAGGCAAGGTGTGTGTTTCTTACTGTCAAGTTAGGAAAACTGTTTCTCAGAAGTTACTTCTACCTGAGGATTCACTGTGTTGCAGGTTTTTCAGCCTCATGTGGCCCCTGCAGTGTATATTGTTATCACTATAACTCAATTTTCTTCTTTAAAAAAAACCTGATCAGCCATAAGAAGTCTGAATGTGCTTTGCTTCTCCTCAGACTGGAGCACTTGTCAGCTGAGTCCCAACGCTGTGTGCGGGAGCGGCATCAAGACCAGGATGCTCGACTGTGTTCGCAGCGACGGCAAATCTGTGGATATAAAATTCTGCGAGGAGGTGAGACCTGGAGGAATTCATCAGGTGCTGCTTCTCTTTCTGCCTCTTAAACAGCGTCTTTGAGACACAAATATTTCTTGATGACTTAATTATATTTCTCATTATATAATAGCATAGACTTCCAGGGTACGGTAGGCCTGCAGCAACATGAAATATTCACGGCCATTTCCGTGCAGAGGTTGTTGTCTTTGCTTCAGGGTTAGCATTTCATTCCCCCTTAACGTATCTCATCTTCCTGTAATTGTAGCCAACAGGCTTAGGCAGAGCCGTCCCCCGCAGCTCTTTAACCCTTTGTCCTCTGCATCCTCTGGCTCATTTGCAAAACTGTATTGTATCAGAAGGCCTTTTACAGCTTTGATTGCTTGATGCTGCCCAGCAGGCTGCCCTTTGCCAGAACAAAGACTTCTGGGAATTGTAGTACAGAGAAGTTGAGCTGCTCTTTGGAATATCAGCTTGATTTTAGCTGTGAAGCAACTGATCGCCTGCAGTGTGAATCACTGATGATGAGTTATGAAATACCTTCTTCACTGTGAACGTGTGCTGTAGATGGATTTGGAGAAGAAGTGGCAGATGAACGCCTCCTGTGTGGTCGAGTGTCCCGTCAACTGCCAGCTGTCGGAGTGGTCGCCGTGGTCAGAGTGCTCCCAGACATGTGGACTAGAGGGTAAGGTTTACAATTTAAGTCACACATGTCAAGAAACTGGAAGAATAAGATCGGTGACTTTTTATCGACAACATATTTGATCATATTCTGCTGCGCCGGTGGGAGCGACATTTTTCTGCAAAACATCGCCCTGATGTGTGAACACAGACACAGCCAGCAGCTCTGAGCAAGCATTTAAGTCACAACCAGGCAGACCTGTTGTTCATCAGAAACAGGTCATTCATCAGCAATACAGCCGCAGCTTGTTATCACCATTAGAAGCTGGGATCATAGTAGCCCTGCTAAAGCTGTCAGAAATAATTAAGTCGGCCTGTTAGGCTAAGCATTTTTTAAAAAGACTGTTGAACTGGTCTGATTTATTACTTAAACAACTTGCTCTCCGGTAAATGTCAAACTTTAGCTTGTTGATAATAAATCTGTTTACTCTCAGTTTCTTCTGTTTCATTATCACTCATCAAACCTCTAGCTTTGTACTCATATGGAGTTATAGTTGTTCTACTTAGGACAGCAATATTTAGCTATATGATTGTTTTTCATCAAGTGCATATTTTTTTAATTTGAGAGCTTGTTTCCTTGTTTTCATGTTCATTTATTGCACCTCTCTTCCTCAACACTCTAGGCCCTGATTTTCAGTATCAAAGGTTTGTACCTCTTAAAACGCACAAACTTGACAGCGGTTGCAAAGGCTTTCTACAGCTGATTTATTAACTGTCTGCAAAAAGGAATGCGCCCACAAGACCATCAAAACGGCGTCACAATGCATTTTGCACTTTTGCCTTAAACCAGTATGCAATTTTTTCTGCCAGAACACACAAAATACTGGGACTAGTACATGCAAATGCATCAGATTTGCATGTGCAACGGGATTTGCTCAAAACGGAACTGATTGTGAGTGGCTGTTTTTTGCGGCTATATTTCTATTTGCCTCTTCCACTAATATTTTGATCTCCATTTGATTTACATTTGCACCCAATATCAGTAGCATAAATAATCTTAGTAGATTACACGAAAATCATGGAAAAACAGGCGCAATTTATTTTGCCCTCTCTATTTGGAATCAGGATCAATCAGGAATCATTTGGTGAAACATGACTGCCTGCTAAGCAAACACTTTCTCTTTTAACTCAAGGACTAAATGTTAGCGGGTGAAGGGTGGCTTTAGATTTACTCCAGTAGTTAATCAATATGTCTTAACCAATATATCTAAACCACTGTTGTGCTCTGTTATCGTCCGTCTCTGGCCCTTGTTATAAATTATAAAACTTCTATTTGTTCTGTGGTAAATAAAGGCACAATCAGGAGTAAATTACCTGCAGCTTTTTAGATATAATAATCCCAATGATAGATTTATTTTAATCCTTTTCTTTCCATATTTTTCTCAACAGAAGAGGAATGTGCATAAAAGCATGCTTTTTATGTGCTAATATTGTCTTTTATAAATAAATCCCAGCGCTATTTTCTTAACTGCTAAAGTTTATTATCCAGAGGCAAATCCGGACCATTTATGTGTAAGAGTGAGATTGCTGCAAAGTAGAAGCCCAAACCAAAGGAAGATATCAGGAAAAGAGAAAAAGGCTGAACTGACCAGCTTCACTTAACACTTGTTTTATAAAATGTTCAAACACTGAGCTCTTTCATTTTTATTTATTGTCATATTATTTTAATCTGTTGCTCAGTTATAAAATCTTTATTTTGGGCCAAATATTTTTCAAACACAGAAAAATAGTATTCCAGTGGAGATCATAAATAAACATATCAGGATGAAATTTGGAGGATTAATGTGTTATACATAAATAATGTTCATTCTTGCTACACTTAGAATCAGATGAAGTCAGCTTCAAGATGTTTAGCATTTTGCACAAAACAAAGTGAAAACCTACATTCAGGAAAACATCTCACATAGCTAAAGCATGACGCAGTGATGCAAAATCATGCACGCTCAGCAAATCATTATCCATAACTATTACAGTCCCTGTCAAACACTTCCTGATTCTGCTGGAGGAATTAGTCATTAAAAAGAGCTTAAAAGAGGAAGTGTTTATTTAAGAAAAAGCTGTTATATTACAGAGACCAGAAATTTGCCCTCCTGTTGCATGGCGATTGTTCCGGAGGTTCACACATTTAATCATGTACTATTACATCTTCCTCTTCCTCAGGGCTGCAAGGGCGCTTTGAAGAAGAGGAAACTGCTAAAGTTGTTAAATTGCAAAGAATAAGATAAAAGTTGAACAAAGGCATGAGGATCAGGGACTTTATTTGATGTGTTTTTGTGTGTAAGTGTGTGTGGGAGGTTCTGTTGCTGGCATATGAGGTTTAACAGTTTGTGTGTGGGAAGACTGTTGTGTGTTTCATTTCATAGGTTGACAAAAGTGCACACTGAGGTAAATAGATTGCTGGATCACATGAAAATGAAGGTGGAATATGCAACAAATGGAGGGTTCTGAGATGTAAGTGGGTGGTTTTGAAGAAGGTAAACAGGAGGGTTGCAATTTGAAATGTGTGTGAAGGGCTTCTGTGGAGTCTCCCAACCAATTCATAGCATCAATTCTGCACTTAGATCAAGCGGTCTTCGGTGCATTTGATTTATTCAAATAGGGTTTTGTGATTGATGTGGAATAAAAGGCATTTTATTCAAGCTGACCAAGAAGTAGATAGAAGAGCAAAGAGGCCAGCTGTTTAGAAAACCCTACTCTATTAAGTGAAGTGCTGTTGTGCACAGTAAGATTAATTTTAAATAAAAAAACATGCATTTAAAATGAGTTGTTTACAGAGAGGATGGATGACTGCTGCGTAGCAAACCACACTGTGCGCTGCACGTGTAAAAACTGTTTGCATTTAATTTAAAGTGAAGAAAACAAAATCCTTCAAATATATATTTTAAATATTCCTAGAAAACAGAACAAACAATATCTAGTTTTGAAACATGTGAATGCCACAGAGAGAGAAAAATCTATTGAAGATTTTTTTTTTTCTTCCTCCAGGTAAGATGCGGCGGCAGCGGTTGGTGGTTCAGGCCTCGCAGGGCGACGGCCGGCCGTGCCCCTCTCAGATGGAGCAATGGAAGCCCTGCCCAGTCCGACCCTGCTACCACTGGCAGTACGGCCCCTGGTCTGAATGTCGGGTGGAGGTACGTCGATAAATCATTGCATTATGCCACAATCCGGGGACCTTAAGTTCCAGTAACCGCATCGACCTCTGGCAGCAAAGAAATGCAACTGTGACAGGTTCCTGAGATCAATACACAGAAGAGATTGAGCCAAAAAGTGGATTTCTCAATAAATAATGGAGTCTTTAGTATTGATGAACAACCTCATCAAATCCCTGCTCATACAGTTATTGCAAGGGATGGACAGAGAAAATCAATCTAATGCATCTTTAATGCTAATGCTTTTCTGTAAACTTATACCTTTGCTAGGGTATTTGGCAACATGAAGTCTTCATTTTGCAATGTGTGCGTTTAGGTCAGATTAGTAAAAAAAATGTTCATGGCATCAGGCAAAATTTTTGCAAGCACTAATGCAGGTTAAAAGTGAGACTCAGAGATATTATGATTCATTTAGATCTTTTATTCACCTAAATTAAGAAAGTTGGGTCAAGTGTTTGCCAGTTGGCTCATCAGACGGTGTGTGTGCTTAATTAAAACGAGTACACGTTGGATTACATGCTGTACAAGGTACAAATAGTTCTGCACAGCAGCGTTTGTTGTCCCGCTGAAGAGTTTCCACTTCCTGTGCTACAGAGTTGCTGCCTCTCCTCTTTTCTTCTATTATTCTGCACATTTCAGACAAGCATAAGCAACCCGGCTTCATATTAATAATTATGTTCTCTATTTGGGAGCACCGTGTACCGCCACATCAGTGTCTCATTATTTTCCTCAGCTTCAACCATCGTTTTGTAAATGGCAGAATTTGGGGAAAGTGTTGCACGTCTTGAGGAGAGATGGATGCAGGTTCAGCTGGAAATTATCATGCATAAATCTCCACGACTCAGTTAAGCAATTTTTTTTCCCACTTTCTGACTTTTTGCCAAATGTCACTAGAAAAAAAGTACATGCAGATGAGCTGATAACAGATCCAAAGGCTGTTTTTTTGTCAGTCAGTGTTCATGTGACATGACGGGAATCACACTGTATTAGTTGCATGTAAGCCTCAGGCAAGGCAAGTTTATTTGTTTTGCACACTTTAAATAGAAGACTATTCAAAGTGTTTTTCATTAAACATTAAAAGCATTACACCTGGATGCAGAAGCATTATAAAGTGTTACAACAGAAGAAGAAAAAAAAGTACATACTTGTACATGTTAACCATGAGTTTGTTCAAATGAACCATGGTCAATAATCCTAGCTATAAAGAGTAATTCCTGTTGATCTTGGTAGAAAAGTATTAGATTTTCCATGTGTGTTCTCTCTGTCAATTAATATTAATATATTAATAACTTGCAGAACCAATATGGTGGCCCTGAAGCAGGGACAAATACGGCTTCTACAAAAATATAATCTCTATGGAAAAGACTGCCTTAGATCTTTTACACAGAGATATGGATGTCACAAACCTCCCACCATCCCCTGTGTCCTCATGAGAGTTTGTTACCACAGAAACATGATGACTAGCTGCTTAGTCTTCTGTCATTAGATCTGATTTTTTTATTTATTTATTTCATATTTTATTGTATCAAGAAAAAGTTGAAAGCTCAGAATCAACTTTAAAATGAGAAATTCATTTTAGGTTGAAAAAAAGTAATAAAGAACTAACTTAGTTTCTTAGCAGCAACAAAAACTCAAGATCCACATCACACATTGTTCTTTACCCTGTTTAAACGGAAGCTGCATGCTTCCCGCAGCGTGAGCTCCTGCTTATAGCTTACAATTTTATAATAATTTATTCACAGAAGCCCATTTTGCTTTTATTACAGCAGGTATTTTCATGCCTTTGGGCTAGAAAGGTTTCATTCTGTTCTATTATCTGAAAATAATCAAACCACATTCAGACAAAGCATTCCCCGACACAGCAGCTACATTACTGTCGAGACATAGACTATCCACCATCGATCCGTAGCTTATCGATCTGATTGAAACAAAGGAAAGAAACCTGAAAACATAGAGACATGTTTTCAGGTTTCTTTCCTCCCTCAGGCTGCTCTTTTTTCTACCATGTATGTATTTGTGCTCTTGAAATGAATGTGATTATTAACCCCTGAAGGGAAATTATCTGTTTTTCAATTTCATTTCCTTTTCACAATGAACAAGTCTGTTTTTCATAAAATATCACAATTGGCTCTAATCACAGAGAAAAATAAGCTGGATTAGTTGTAACAGTAAAATTAAAATCATGCCCTGTTTTGCCACTTGTGAAGCTTTTTCAGTGGAAATCTTTTCATTGGCTATAACTTCATGTGCTTCGTTCCAAGTGAACAACTAAATTAAAAAGCAAAACAGTGGATTGTAGGAATTCTCGCAACTTCAGTGAATCCCACTTCTACTGTCAACTTCTACATGGAGATGTAAGAATCTGAATTCTGTCAGAAGCTGCAGACTTACAGAACAGTGCAAACCTCTTTAAATGACCCTTTTTTCTCTTCGTGTTGCCAAGAAAACATAAGAAATAAGGAAGCATGTACAAATATAACATTTAAGCTAGAAAGTCAGGAATAGTTTTCTGGCAGCTCTTCTTTGGATGTTGGCTTTTTATTGTTCTGTTTTCGGTCAACGTGACCCCCACTAGTGCTGCGGCCCAGGTTCTGAGGAGGCCAGTCTCGGTTTTTCTTTCCAGTTGTGCTTTAACGGCATTGGCATGCTGAAAAATGAAGCCTTTGCCAATCAGGTGCTTTCCAAGTGGTGTGTTCATTATTCCATCACTTTTGCTGCCAACGCTGCATGCTTAAACGCAGCCCCAGCATCATAACAGCATCTACACTTGTGTATTAAATGGCTGTAGACTGTAAATACCTATTTTTAGCTCCCTCATTACCTCCCCCGCACAATGATAATATGAGCTATAAGCTTCTCATATGCCCTAATCTTTACATTAAACCTGTTGCAGCTGATTTTCTAGTTTGCTGACTAAGGCTCCATCGGAAATGGTTTCTTCCAAGAAACTGTCGCTGATGGTGGGAAACAATGTTAAAAGGCTGAGTTATGGCACATGACACAGGAACTGGTCATAAAATCAGGGGCAACAGGTATGATGGAGAGATGAATCCTCCCCAGAGCCTGGACTGGAGCAGTGTGGGATCATCTGGATGGAGAACAGAAGAAAAGGCAGAAACATCCAAAAGATGAGCTTTGGAAAGTCCTTCAAGAAATCAGGATGCATGTTTTAGAGGCAACCCTACTTTAACACACCTGAATGAAATAATTGGCTCATTAACAGGCTGCAAAGAACTTGATGCGGGGAAGTTCTGTAATCTGGATCAGGTGTGTTTGAGTAAGAACAAGCAGGGCAGGGGTATACCACTCTACCTGGTAGGGCAGTCTTCTTTACAGCCTCAAGTTCTTTTGCCATTTTGGCCACTGACGGCCCTGTCCTTGCTATTTAAAATCATTTCTCTGCCCATCTTTCCCATTAGTTGTCAAAAGTCTGACACACTGTACCTTTAAAGAAGTTATAAGAGAGGGTGTGTTGAAGAAAAAGCTGCTCAGACCAAATATAAACTCTGCTATACTGTATCTACATTCATGATTTCATGTTTTATACAGACTTTTGCATGACACTGTAAGTAAAATAAAAAAATAAGATTTTAAAACATCGGCTTATCAGTCACAACTTGTGTTTACTGCTATTAATGTGCTAAAACGGTTCTCTGCTGTAAGTCATTAATGTTGCAGCTCAGTGTTGTTGTTTTTCTTCATCAGAATGTGGTGTGTGGCCACGGCACGCGCTTCAGGAACCTTTCCTGCTTCGTGACGGACGGCTCCAGCGATGGGGACAGCAGCCTGGTGGACGAGGAGCTGTGCAGCAGCCTGGAGATGGAGGTGAAAGGAGACAAGCAGATCAGGCTGAGAGAGAACTGCATCCTCCCATGTCCAGGTAAAAACACTGTTTGTTATTATGGTAACAGGACTGGAAGTGGAAGTAACACGTTTTGGATCTTTATGACTTGAGGGTTCACAGCATTTTACCTGCTGGTAGGAGGCAAACAGGTGGTTATTTCTTGTTGTGACGGGGATTAGAGATGGTCATGTCATCGTGGATCCTGTCTTTAAGGATGGGAGCTATTCCCTGTGAAATGTTGGGCTGTCTTCTTTGCGTCCAGTCGTCAGGACAGTATATCCTCATACAGACGTTACTCTCTTAACACAGTTTATTCATCTTTATATATCATCTACATCCTGGAAGTTTGCAGAGATGCACCACAGGGAATGTTGGAGAATCCAAATTTCAATTACTCCAGACCTCCTGCAGAAGGTTTCCGATCAGGTGGTGCATCCAGAAATAGAAAGATGGCAGAGTGGGACAGTTTGAGGATGTAGCAGTTAGTTTACTGGGGAATTTATTACACGTGTGTTGCTCTCAATTTGCATCGTCATTGTCAATATGTTCAAATACATGTAGCATTGACATTAACCCAGAAAAGTCGTCTGCTATTCTCATCCTGCTGCAAAAATAACACACTTTTTGCATCGTGTCCTGCCTCTTTCAGACAGATGCTCTCCCGCAGCCCCTCCCCCACACTTCCAGCTGCGAGAGCACATTTCCTGCAGCAAATATCCTGCTGTGAAGAGCATGTACAAACAGCAACTAAAAAAAAATCAGAATATGATAGTCTGCCTAGTCTCACGAAAATTCCCAATGAATGAATGAATGATTGTCTTTATTAACTTTGTACTCTACTTTGTACTTTTCAAATACAACATTAGCGTGCAACTCCTGCATAATGTTTATATTCCTACACAACCATGCCGACAACGTGTTTATGGAATTTACTGCATGGTATTGTTATTGAGCAGCTCAGAATTTGGAGTCTTATTTGCACCCAGGTGCTGCTCGTCCAGTGAACCAGTTTAATGCATCCATAACAGCAAGTTTTGGTGTGTATAAACTCTGGGAGAGAGGTTATATACTATTTAAGTTGTGCCTGATATGATTTAGTACTGAGTTAGTACTGTGTTAAAGCACCATTGCATAAACTTCCAACTTTTACAACTCTGTTTCTGACTTATTTTGATGGCACACTGACAGTCATCATGCATATTCCTGGAGCCATCCCTGCAGCGTCCCAAAGCTGAGAAACTGCCCTTCACAACTTTTTTTTTTAACCCCAGGGCATCAGGTGACAGCTGGGTTTTGTTTTGCGGCTCTACATCATTTCGTCACAGAAATACAGAAGAACATATTCAGAAGAAGCACCTTAGCATACACATATGTACTGTAAACAAGGTGACAGATAAGAAATTTCTAATAACTTTTATCCCTTATAATATTTATATACATAATAAAGTCACATTATACACTTAGCACCCAGTTAGCATAGCATAAAGACAGGAAACCAGAGGGAAGCAGATATCCTGGTTCCAAAAAGTTCCTAATGTTGCTTTGTATTGCATGTAAACACTCACAGATTCAGGGCTGGATTCCCTCTGTCAGCGATCTCAGAGAAGAGACTGCTGCTGCAGATTCATCTGGGTGATAGCTCCAGTTAGCATAGTTGCATCTGAACAAATCTTAAGATAAACCATTGATAAGACCAAAGTGGGGATGTTTGGTCAAATTCATTAGTGGAAAAAGCAACATAAGCATTAACGTTTCATAGCTACTGTCAAGCTGAAGATTTGGATTTGTTTTACAGCCACAGGGTCCCAGCGCTTTACAGTCATTGAGCCAATCATGAATCCTCTAAATACAAAACTATTGTAGGTTCAAATGTGAGGCCATCTGTTTGACTGTGAAAGCTTGGCTGAAGCCGAGTCATGCAACAAGGTGATCCTAAACACAGCAGCAAATTTACAAGAGAATGACTGAAAAAGAGTCAAAAGTCCAGATTTAAATGTTGCAATGAGACCTTCAGAGTGCTGTGCAGGAATAAAAGCTGCAATTTAAACCTCAATGAACTGAAGTGCTGTTGTTAAAGAGAGTGCACCAAAGTTCTTACATGTGAGAAGACTAAAAATATAATACAAAAATTATTATTCATCATATACCCCCCACTTTACTGTTTATGAATCATCTGACGTTTCAGTCACAAACACAGCTTGTCATCTCACAGTGACTCACGCTTGAAAAGTGTGAAACACACTGAGGTTTTCACTCAAGCAGCGGTCAGATTATCTCTCGCAGGCATCCCAGCAGCCAACACTGTATGTGCGTCGAATCATCTAGTCAAGCCAGGAGCACCGCTTTCAGTAGCTGTTGTCTTTTTTTATGTGGGACATACAGGCTGCTCGGACCACCTGCTCTTCCAGTAAAATAGAGAGAGAAGTGAATCTAAATGTAAGCTTTGACCCCTGCAAGTCAATTGACTCCATTAGTACGGCAAAGAAACACAGAAGCACTGCGATACAAAAGAAACACACACACAGGTACATATAAAAACGGTGAATAGGGTTGCAATCAATAATCTGTGTGGGCAAGATAACCAAAACCCTAAGGACTTAACAGAAAAACCTAAGATTGATAGATGAGATACAAGTGCGCTGAATAGCGATGGAATATATTGGAAAAAAAATTATAATAATAATGGAGATTTTATGCATTTATTCTCCTCACATATGAGTGAAGATGCTGATTAAGGGGAGGACAGATTAATTTATCAGTGCTGATTATAAGCATGTCATATGTGAAGCAAGGTCCAGTGGCACAAGACAGTTAATGAGGCATTTCATACACAAAGGCAAAAGGAAGTGACTCACAGGCTGTTTTTTAGGAGTGTGAACGACCAGAATTTGACATCTTTGACAGGTGCAGGAACACACAGAGGCTAGATGTAATTAAGGCAAACCTGAGAAGATTATGTTTCATTTCATCAATCAGCAAAAGTCCCAGGAGGGAATAACAAGCCATGTCACAGTGGGGGAAATCTTTGTTTTCTGTGGTTTACATAACAGTTAGTGAAGCAGACATAAATTAAATGTACCCTAACCAAAGCTGTGTGGCTTTTTTGGAGCATGCTTCCACCGGTGTGAGTTTGCACACATGGCACATTTTCAGCATGAGTAGCCCCGGTAGGGAGCAAACCCACAAACCTGGCAGTGGCAGACCACAGCCAACCTGCGCAACATGACTTTTCTTTCTTTCTTCCTCTTTTTTTCTCCTATATGCTCAGGTCTCGGCACAATCTTTGTGCTGTTCACATCTGTTGTGTTTTAAAGGATGGATTAGGGAAAAATCCATTAAATAGGAAGCTAGAGTCTTAAGATGACCAGCATCAAAAACTCCACAGACCTCACTGCTTCTTTATGCACATATCTCCGTCTTTATCATCACATATTCATCCTCCTGCTGCATATGAAGCAACACTTACAGCATCGGCCTCAGACTGAAATCCCTATTTGTTTCAGCTGCCACAGGAAATGGAGATTTATTCAGAGTTTTCCCATAAAAAGATAACTCACTCGCCTCTGTTGTGTTGTTTTCCCTCTCTATTTTGTTCTTCATAACTTTCATAATCCTCTGCAGGTTTATTTGAGTAATGCGACTTAAGAGTGGATTTGGTACAGCGGCACCCTTCTCTGATGGAAACATTTACTGAACTGCACACAGAAAAAGAAAAAATATTGATATTTTTTGTGTTAAAGAATATTTTCTTTGATAATAAGAGATGGTTGGGTTTTGTGGTCTCATTTACACTAAATCTAAACGAGGAGCCAAACAAATTTGCATACTGATGATGTACTGTGTGCAAAATTAGCATTCCTACATTATTAGTGCTGAGCAAACTTTCCTACAAGCCACTTAAGCCATGTACACACGTAGCCGGATATTTATTAAACCAAATTTTTTTTACAATGACCTTAAACTTATATTAAAGTCTGCTTTATTAGTCTTTGAATTTATCTTAAATGATGTTTGAATAATCTTTTGGCAAATTGTTACCCAGTTATTTTTTTATTGTTTTCTTCTCGTCCAGGGACTGCATGTGTAAAGTGGCCATTTGGCCAATTCTTGCACTAAATTTGGTAATTCTGGTAATAAACAGTAGTCTTTATTAATGTGCAGTGTCCCTGTCAAGTAAACCAAATAAAAATCAGCATCATTGACTCAAGTATAATCTGACAAGAAGTAAAGAAAAGTAAGGAAACATAAATATTTATTATTAGGTCAGTCAAGAAAAGTTAATTGGTCATGATTACGTCGGCTGTTAAATTAGCCGGCAACTCATTTAAAACCGACACCATTGTTTTTTTGGGTTTTTTTAAGCTTTCTTTTTCTCTCAAAACTTCATCTGTACCTTGTTCTGTCTTGTCTGCTTTTCTGTCCTTGTTGCACATGCACAGTAGTGGCATTCGTGGTCAACTGTGAGAAGTTAACTGGGGATAGTTATGAACAAAACAATAGTATCATGGTGAGTCTTCAACGGGGCTTGCGAGTTTTGAAGCATTTTATAAAAATGCAATGTAAAATCTGCAAGGTAGAACTTGCATAGCAGGATGATGAAGATGCACGAGCATCTAAAAAAGGAAGCAAGTGTGTGATTCAGTTTCTGACAAACCGGGGCGTTGTCTTGGTAATTGGCTAGTTAGCTTTCATTAAAAGTAGTTGAATGAGCTATCAACTGTCTTTACTTTTAGATGGACATATAACACACAGAGATAATACTTCAAGCTGGAGGCTAAAGATGTTAGAAAAGTCTAAGACTAATAGCCAAAAATCACCATAAATAACAATGACTAATAACTGTGATAAGTAAATGATAAATTGTGCAGAAATGACTTTTAAAGAAAGTGAAGAATTGAATATGTGGCTTGTTTTAGTGCTGAAATGTTGGAGCTATAACCTACCTTAAGGGTCCAGATCACTGTTGAGATCACCTTCTGAGTCTTGGGCCAAGAAGTCTGACTTTTTACAGGTTTTAAAAACGGCTGAAATGTGTTTGACTCTTGATGATCTATTGAGCACAAAGCACTGAAATCAGGTCAGAGAGCAGCACTTAGATGGCGTGGAGCATCGGTAAGAATGAGCTAACTGGATCTTTCAGGTCGAAGTTTCTGGGAGTTACTTTCTTTAAATAGTGGTAGAAAACAAAACATTGTTTTTATGTAAGATAATGCTCAGTGTCATTCTACAGCTTGTTTAGTCATCAATCATGACTGATGACCTGGCCTGTGGGGCGTTGTTTAATCTCCCTCTTGACCAAATACTAAACACACAAGTCCTCTACAATTAAAAAAGTATAGAAATATATGCATATTTAATGAACTTCAAGATCATTGTGAATTCTTATTCTCATAAAGTGACTCCTAACAGCTCCATAAATTAAATACACTCCTGGAAGTAGATGAAAGTACCATAATTTTTTTTATAAAGGGCTAAGATATTAAGTTTAATACTCTCTGCATGGGGGTTTTGCAGGTCATAACAGCGGTGGCTTGTTTCCTGCAGCACTAACAGCATTTTCCAGGAAATGGCACAAAGAAGGTATTAAGTAAAAGAGCAGTACGCCTTGTAGACTGAAGGTTATAAAAGTGGACATTCAAAAGACCTCAGCAGGAGCTTGTTGGCTACTCTGTGATTGACAGGTTATGCCTCTGCAAGAATGTCAGCTGTCACTGAGGGAAAAAAAACTTTCAGACCGAATTAACACTTCAAAGGTTGGGTCTGGCGAGTTGTCGGATTGTTGTGATGGAGGCTTGTTGGCTGCAGGGTCTGACGCCGCTCAGACGGGCAGGCGAGCTCTGTCCATCAGGTCATCGGCTCCCCAAATCCACAGCATCACTCCTCATGTTGTGAAGCTGCATCCTCCTCACTGTGCAGCACACGCAGGAGCCAACATGAGCCTTCCTCTCTGGTAAATAGGGCAAATATAGAACATTTGAAACAGGAAAAAAAAAGAAATAAAACTGAGCCCACAGTTTATGATCCAACTTGATAACAGCATTGTATTTTCACACAGTTCAGCTTAGATATGAAGCTGTTATTTTCAGTGTCAGCAGTCCCTGAAGGAGGGATTATTGTTCCTGACTTCTGCCAAAAGACAAAACGTAAATGCAGACTTCTTTGCAGAAGTGCCTCGTGCCTATTTTGGATCATAAGCGATTGTTCATCATGTAAAAGGAAAATGTTCCCCTTTATTCAACCCACAGCTAATTTAAAAGTACTTCCACTTTAAATCATTTTATATTTTAGGAATTTGCATGCTGTGTGTTTCCACTGCCGGTTTTCTCATCGTTGTAATTGAAGAAAAAAACAGTAAAAAGCTGGCGAAGGAGGAAAAGAGAGAGGCTGCCCTAGATAACAAGACGTTCTAACCCCTTTTGCCAAACTGCAAGAACACTGAAGTATCAAACAGAAATGAAACGTTTTCAGTCAGAGAACTACTGTAGTGGTTCAGGAGAATTGGTCATTGCATGGGAATTCTAGCATCTCCACGTGCACACACACACTCAGACACACTTTGATGCACTGCCGTCCTTGCCATTATTGTGTGATTAGCTGTAGTCGGCAGCGATGATCAGAACCACCACAAACGTACATCTTTTTTTTGAGGAACACTTCAAAGCTGGTAGAGGAGATGCAAAGAAAGCTCTGATGCACTCCTTAACATTTCACCAAGATTAAACCTTCTCATCAACACATTAATAGGTAAAGCATTGCTCTGCCAAGACTGAAGATCAGATTTCTGCTGCACCCACTCTGAAGCTGCAATGCAGTTATTTTTGCATCCCATCAGATGAAGCCTGAGTGAAACCAACAAGGTTCAGATGGAGGAGAAAGCAAATTCCTAACAAAACATCACACTGGAATGAACGTGTGAGATAATTATTCTCCTCTCTGAGCTTGTCTAAAGGTTTCTCCAAAACAGAACCACGATTTTCACACTTATAAGCTAATATTTAACAGGAAAAAATGTGCAAAACGGTAATACCATATACCATTAACAACAGTAATACCATTTTTTCACTTTTTTTTTAGGGCAGAGGTAGAGAATGGAAAATAAAAAATAAGATTAGACAGAATTCATCCAGAACTTCATAGAGAAGTATTTCTTATGCTTTTTCTGTTTACACACCTGCAGCATGTTAAAACACTCCAGTCTCAACCTCAGTGGGTGGTAAATCTTATCAGGTATATTTTTTTGGGGGGGGGGGGGGTTGTTTATTGTTCTCCAAATAGCTGCAGCAGTGGGTAACGGTCATGCTCCATGGTGGCTGCTGTAGGGCTGGTGATTGTTTCATATGTACAGGGTCTTTAGTTTCTAACTTTCAGAGCTGCAAGTCCCTGGAAATATTCACATTCAGTGTTTTTCTCTGTGATTTTAGAACTGAATACTAGCTAAAACACTTCCAAATTAATTAATGCCCGTAACTCTGACTAAATAATACAGCGTACATGTAAAGGTTTTTTTTATCCATTTAAGGTTGTGCACATGCAGTTTTTCCAAAAACTTTATGTATTGCTGTATAAATATGAAGAAAAAAACTACCTTCTGACTGAGTTTTTGCTGTTTCGTGTGTGTGGTCATTCATTTTTTGAGTTTATGTACTAAAACCAAAGCAAGTCCTCTCATTCGTGATGATGAGTTAGTTGTTTGGCGTGTTTATCTATCCACAGAGACACTGTCCCTTTGTTCTTTGATTCTTGGTCTGGGGCCTTTGAGCTGTAGGTTTTGGTCTGTACAGCAGTTGTGTATAGTTTTGAGGATTGTAATGAAAATACTCTGCATTCCCATACAAAGACCTGAGGTCTGAATTTGATTTGCTGTTTTAAAATGTGTCTAATTACTCTGTTACTTACACTTAAGCTCTTTTGGGTTAATTAAAAAGTTATTTAATTAGTTACATAAAGGTCAAGTGTGTAGCCCATTAGAAAAATCAAGGCTTTCTCTGTTAATAATACACCCAGACGTATTCCTCTGACGTGCATGTGAAGCTTCACCTTCAGTCGGAGCATCATGTTTTCTCTGCTCTGCTGCAGGTGAGTGCTACCTGATGGAGTGGTCCGACTGGAGCGCATGTGTCAGCATCTGCGTCAAAGGAGCCGGCGTGGACTTCGGCTCGGTTCAGGTCCGCTCACGAGCCGTTTTGGCCCAGGAGCCTGAAAACCTGCTGCTCTGCCCAGACCAGATGTGGGAGTCCCAGCCTTGCACCGGTAAGAATCCATCAAAAACCTGAACCCATCAGTTCTCTGTCAACTAAACATTTATGTTCAGAAGACGTGTTTGGGCCAATCCAGCAGGTTTGCACTTGAATGAATTTCTTTTCTGACCCACATCCTGCTGATACAACTGGATTGTTTTTTTTCTGCTTGTGTATCTGTGTGAGTCTGGGGGAGGAAGTGTCAGCCTTTGCATCAGCTGTTAATTTAATTCCATTTTTATAGATAATCTGACTTTTTACTTCATTCTTCTAAATTTCTAATTTTGAATTCAGCTTTGTCAGCAGCAGCAACTTTTTTCTGTGTTTTCCAACCATGAAGACGAAGTCTGATTAGCCTGAGAAATTTTGACTTGTAACTGTAGACAATATACAAAAAATAAGTTCCCATTAGCAGCTGGTAAGGACATCTTTTCTGACTACATACAATTTATTTGTATAAGATTAATATTTAACTTGAGAACCACAACTCTCCTCCACAAAAAAGAGTCAGTTTTTTGTGGATTGGAATGTTTCCTTTATTTTCTGTGGTTATTTTTACATTTTGTACAAAGCTTTTCTATCAACAGGGGTCATGGCGCGCCACCTTATGCCAAATCTGATGCCAAAATCAGTTTAAAACAAAATTTTTTCTGGGGAAAATTAAAAAAACTTTGGTCCTTAAAACCAGTGTAGAAGAAACATATTTTAAAAATGCTTCCACAAGTCAACGTCACTACAGCCACATGAGTTCCGGAGGATGCTGGAAAACCATTTTTATTCAACACAGTCCACCGCTGCATCTGGAAATACTTGTAAACACTGTTCTACACGACAACTTGGTACAAAAGTACCACAGAGTCCACTGGACATGATGGGCAGGAAGATGGTGGGCAAGCATTCAGGGGTCAGATAAATCCATGTGTAACTGTCTGGTTCTGTGCTAAGATGAAAATAAAGTAAGGCATGTACCTTTAACATGTTTGCTGTCGCTTTCCTCTAAAGGACCACATGATGGCTGGAAATTGTCTTTTAGGTTCTTTCTTTGGTCCTCCTGTGGAGGATGGCATCCCAGGTGTGTTAGCTCTTTGTTTAAAATCTAAAACCAGCCATTTCTGACCCTTTGTAAAAGAACCACATCATTGATTTGGAAGAAACCAGAATCATCCACTCCAAGAAACAAATGCCAAATCCTAAGGATCAGGAGGCCTCGGAGAAACACACCCCACCCCCAAGGACCATCAACAGGACACTAGGCAATCATCCACCTGAGAAAGAACCAACAAGACACTTCACATCAGCATCATGTGACTTTTCTGAAGGCTACAGGAAGTAGCGAGAAATCTTTAAGGTAAAGTGCCGTAGACCTTCTAATGTCTGATAAAAAAGGAGCCTGCGCCTAATTTTATCAGGAGGCTGTATTTACATCTTTGGACTGTCCAGGCTGCTATCAGCAAGCTTCAGTGTTGATGGCGTGGATATTCTCGGACTTTCAACCGTCTGCTGGAATCCTACCATCAAGCTTCATCTTTCCCCTGGAGGGCCATCGTTATTTCTGCAGGACAATGTCAGACCTCATTCTGCATGACTTCCAACAGCTTCATACACACTTCATACACACTGTGTGTGTGTGCGTGCTTGACCAGCCTGCCTGCAGGACAGATCCATCTCCTATTGAAAATGTATCGAGCATCACGAACAGCAAAATCAGAAAACAACAACCGCTCAACCTTTTCTCTTGTCTGACTGAATAAAGTGGAGGTGAGTGGAAGTCAGTCCCAGGTCGTTAGCGGCTTGTCACTGCATCGGAGGGCTAACACAGAAAGACACTTGCATTCCTGCTCACACCTGCAGGCTTTTTCCTCTCCTTTCTTTCTGAACCTGCATGTTAAAGGAATCTGGGACACCGATACAAACCAATTGCAAGAGCATGTTTGGTTTGGGGGTGGGGGGTCTGAGTGGATTTCTCCTGCAGTGCAATCCTACTGGCAGATTCAGTGTTTTGTCCCAGATGTGATCAAAAGAAACAAAAGATGTTAACTAACCCTTTTGTTTTTCTGACTGTACGCAAGGTCAGTTGGTGCTTTCCCATATGGAAGATCTTGAGTCAGACTTCTGAATCAAGTACCCCCCTCCCCCCTTCCCCCAATCATTTATATTATGATTTCTTTAACTCCCCAGGCACATTAATCCCCCATTTCCATAGATGCAGCATGGACACTGAATCATCGCCACCAAAAACTCAACATATACTGTTGCCATGGGCTCTATCTGCAGAGGGAGCCTACGCCCCTTAACCATCCCCTTCTCCCTCCCTCCTTCCCTCCACACCTCCTTCCTTGGCCACTGTACACAGCCCCACAGCAGTCTTCACTGGCCTGACCTGATTTCACAGCATCACTCAAGGCACGGGGGGAGGAGTGGCCCTGCCAAGACCAGCGGAGGCGGTGGGGGAAGAGAGTGAAAGGCAGAGGGAAGATAGAGGGCGGTGACGGAGAAAGGGAGGCTGGGGATGGAGGGAGGGATTGTTTTTGATGTGAGGCTCACACGAGAAAAACAGAAACCAAAGCTATGTCCCAGTTGCACACTTTTAGAGTATCCTCATTCGTAACGCGCTTTGTCTCTAAAGCAGGATCATAATGAAAGAAGTGGAAAGAAAAAACAGATTCTGCTCGGCTCTCTCTTCATTAGAATAGAAGAAGAAAAAGGAGCTGCTCACAGCTGGAGGAAATAAAAAAAGCATAGATGATGCTCCAGCAGCTTCAGGGAGATGAAAGTAAAACCTTGATGAAACACTCATCTCGCTATTTTTTAACTTATTTTAACTTAAAGTTGGCAGGAATAACATGTTTTTGAGATCATAACACAGCGGAAATAAATGTAAATAATGGGCTTATATTTATTCATTTATTATCAGTAGCTGGCCAGAAACATAAAAAAAACACAGATGCCAGCAAAGATGCTAAAATTTTATGTCACTTAACGTTTAGATGGTATAACATTAATCCAGTGTGAGCTAAGTTCATGATTAATTGAAGTAGTTACATTTAAACTAAAGCTACCTGCCAAAACACAGCGCTGTCTACAGTCTTTTTACGTAGAAAACTACCACATCTCAATGAAACAGGAGACTTTATTCCTGCAGTACTTTATTGTAGATGGTTAACATTTAACCATCAAACCCATTTTATCTGGATTCACATCTGATCCATGACTTTTGCAACTCTCCATTGTTTTTTTATTGGTTTCTGGTCTGTGCAAGCTGCCCAGTCCGTAAGGCAGCAGAGCATCCCTAAACCATGATTTGCACCATCATGCTTTATTTTAGAGATTCCCGTCCAGAAAAGGTGGTTTCAGTTTGTGTTAAACATTTCCATTTTTATTGAGTCCAAACAAACTACTCTCTGGGATTCTGTATGCAGGGATTGTTTTGTTTAAGTCTCCGGTAGGAGGATATGACGTGATGGCAGTGGCACAAAGATGGATTTGTAAAAGAAGTTAAACCAGTGCCAGAGTCTGCAGAGAGATAGTGATGACATTTAACCAATTCAGTTCAATTTCAATTCAACTTTATTTTTATAACGCCAATTCATGACAACGTCTTCTCAGGGCGCTTCACAGACAATCAGTTTAAACCAGTCTGATGATCATACATTCATTCATACAAGCCAATTCATAACAAACAACCTCTGTAAGGAAACCAACAGACAGGGAGGGCGTCATCTGCCTCGACCGGTTGGAGACGACAAAAAAGGTGAACGTAGAGGAAAGTCAGAGGGAGAGCTTAAGGAGAGGAAAGAAAGAAACAATAGAAGGAGAGACACACATTTGATCCATTGAGATCAGCTGAGAGAGGAGAAATATGTTAAAGATGGCAGTACAGTCGTATGTTTCTACATGAGAGATGAGGAGCAGAGAGATGAGGATGAAAAGTGTCATGAGATGTCCCTCAGCAGCCTGAGCCTATGGCAACATAACTAAGGGATAGCTAGCCACCCCTAACTACAGAATTTATCAGAAAGGAAGGTTTTAAGTCTGATCTTAAAGGTAGAGAGTGTGTCTGCCTCATTGACCAAAGCTGAGAGCTGGTTCCATAAGAGAGAGGCCTGAAAGCTGAAGGCTCTGCCTCCCAGGCGACTCTAACGCTGCGTTCAGACAAAACACTTTTTGGCCGTCAAAGAAGCGCATAACGCTCAAAGCCCGAGGCGTGGTCACTTTAATGCCAGACGCTTGATTTCCAGCATCAAGACGCGATTGACGCGCTTCGAAGATGTTGTTTACACAGTGAGAAAAGCAC